>LPNX010423576.1:58442-85771 GCA_001517045.1 Pseudotsuga menziesii
CCGAAACATTTTGCAAATTTTTGTTTTAGAAACCCCATCTGCTTATAATTAAGGGGGAGTGTTGGAAAAATGTAATTACTCGCAGATCTGTACTTGACTTCCAGCCGACTCTGTCAGAGTCTGTACAAGTCAAGATATTGTCTGTCAGTCTGACAAGAAGGAAAAGTCCACGAGTGGGCAATGCATACCATGTCGAATTTATTTCTGAAGCTAAGTTGTTAGGTAGATAGTTATTACAGTCTTTAATGGCAAGTCAGTCGGCCCATGTAGTAGCAATTTTCAGATTGCCTATAAATAGAAGAAGCAAATTGTAAATTAGTTGACACAGAGACAACATAGACATTAGATAGCAGAGGAACTCAGGGTGAGAAAGAGAAGTCGAAGCTCAAGCTTTTGTGCATGTGATTTAGTCGAAGAGCTGAAGCTCTGTAGACCGACAAGTCTGGACCGACTAGTTTGTAACCGACAAGTTTGTAATACTTTGTTATTTCCGCATAGTTAATATATGAAATAGTTTGTGGTTGAATGCATGATTATTTGGCCGCACATATTTCCAGATTTACTTCTGTAAATGTCTTTTACAATTACTGATAAGTGAAAAGAACAAGAACCCATAAAAATCTCACCGCGTGAAAGTTTCAGGTTTTACAGCACATTGGTCAACTCAAGTCTTCCTACATATTTGGGCATATGTTTTATAAGTTATTTGGATTTGTAAATGTGTCTATTTTACTTCATCTTACTTACAGGTGAAAAGCATTCGTAATTTCTTAAGTCTTTAGACTAAGAAACATATTCTGCAGATTTCGACCAAAGTAAGCCGACTAGAGTGGTCGGTTGTATAAGCTGAATAGAGTGGTCGAAACCGACTAGAGTGGTCGAGCCGACTAGAGTGGTCGGTTGAGTCAGCCGACTGAAGTGAGCCGACTTAGTCGAAGGCAAGTAGTGAGCCGACTTAGTCGAAGACAAGAAGTCAACCGACTTGGTCGAAGTAAAAAGTGGTCGAGGTAAAAACCGGTCGGACAAGTAAGTCGAAGTAATTTTGGTTGAGTGTAGGACCGACTAAAATTTATAAACTTGTCTAGTTGGACATAGACAAGTTTCACCCGACTAGAAAAAAGGTAAAGTGGTCGCCGTGAAAAGTAAAAGTTAAAAATTTAAGATCGACTGAGCCCTAAACCCAAGTTTAGTCGGCTTGGTTTTGGCTATCAAGCTCCACCCGTTTTTCTTCTTCTTGTAGTCGGCTTCCAATTGACTGATATACATCTGAGCTCCCAACGATCGGTGTTTTAAGCTAACTCGACAGGTGTTTAAAATGACGAAAATGGTGGCTCCATCTCAGGAATCGCGAATTTTTTGTTGGAACAAGCTGTCAGGAGATTCACACAGCTGGATGATGATTTGTATTTACTTATTGGAAATCACACTTAACACTAAAATTTTGCAAGGTGTCGTTGGATAGAGCAGTGACTCTCCACACTATTGAGAGGCCACCTTCATATGGTGCGTCGGCTAACTCAATATGAGAAAAGAAATGCGCCCAGTAGCATGTAATCGTGAGGATGGTGTCATGTGTTTGGTTAGCTCCAAGCTCGTTTATAAACAAAGATGTACTATGTCATCGCTCTCACTCCATAGAGATATGTTAATATAAGACACCCTCCTTTATTCTGATGTGAAGTTTGAGCTTTAAAGTTTGAGAGGAGGTCACACCTTGCTGTCAAATAAGAGATGAAATGAGATAAATATGCATCCCAATTATCAACTTTACTAAGGATGCTTTATTTGTGCATGTTTGCAGGTATTTGGAGGCTGTACTTTTGGTGGTAATAAACCCAAGCAGCAACCTATGTGCAAAAAGTCACTATCTTCCCTTGCTGCGCTGTGGACACACTTGTCAAAGTGGGGTGGTAACAAAGCCAACAACAGGAGCAAATATCCCAGAGCATGAAACACTTCGTGCTGCAGAGAAAGTCCCATGTCCAGAGCCACACTTAATGGGAATGGATGGGAAGGGTCTGTTTATTAGGTCTATCTTGGTGCCTCCGAGGCCATTCTTTTGACTTTGTTGTTGTAGAGAAGCTTGGTGTGGATGTTATGAATTACAATTGATGAGTGTTCTGCGAGCCCATCCTGTTTGAGGGTATTTTTGTACTTATTCCAAGTTTGAAGAAGCAACTTTAGATCCTGGGATGCCCCAAGCCAACAAACTGCATTGTGATGTGGCAAAATGGATGATCATGGAAGGTCTTAGATCTCGAAGGACACTGGGAGCAGGTTCAACCAAAAGGTATTGGGAAGGAGTCCTTGAATAAGATTGCATAATACTTTGCAAGATTGTTTTTTATGTTGCAGAGTCAAAGCTTTGATGCAAAAGATAAAACATATACTGGTGGAATGGCCTATGTTAAGTATGCCATGTTTGGTGGTGTTGACTTGGACAGAATTTAATCATGCGTTTTTACATAAGGTTCAAGTGAAGATTGTGATAAGCATGACCATCAGCCTGAACACAATCACTTAACTCATGACCATCGTGCAGATGAACCCTGTTGTTTCGTTGCTGAAGCATATAATGGCTTACAAAATGAAAGCCATGTTTTCTATTGTAGAGTCAATGAATGATCTACTTGTCAGGGCCTGTATGATTTTTTCCTAGTAGCTCTCCTGACAAAGCATAGGGATTTGAATGAGAAAAGAACAAATAAGATCGTATTTCTTGGGATGAACTTGGATGAAGAAGGCTTCCAGCAAGGTTTCAGAGATGTTTGCAAGGAATCCTAGACTTTGGAGCAGTATGTTTTACCAATGAAATGAAGGAAACATCTCTACCGTGGGTGCTGTTGAGATACCCCTGGTGGCTGATCTTTTCTTGATTTGAGTTCTTCGTATGGCGCTCCATGGAAGGGATATATTTGGCGTATTTCCTAGGCCTGATTTATGTGATCTTTGTTGGCCTTAATTACCTTACTTGGAAGATACGTTTCAGCCCATACTAATGTAGGGAGGATGCCCTAATGTTGGAGATATTCTAGGAATTTGCACTGTGAATCAAACAAACATTGCAACAAACCATGGAGAAAATACACAGAAAATTGTACTAGAAACTGAAGGTTGTACCTGGGGCATCAACATTGGCCACAACTACAATAGATGTCTATGCAGTGTTTATTCCAGTTCCCATTTCTCTTGAACTTGAGAATACAAGTCAAACAAAAGAATTTTGTCATAAAGAATTATTTGTCTGATTATTCCCATTCCGAGTATAAACTCTTCATACATTAAGTTACCCCTTCCATTGACCTAGGACAAACTACTGCCGAGATAGGCACATTTATGCTACTCGGTTTAGTTCTTCTTTCTTTTCCTTTTCTTCTCATTTTGTATTGGACTTGCAATGAGTTGGATAAATGCTTTCACTATTTCCTGCTAAATGCATTTGCCCTGCTGTCTGAATCATCACTATCTATATCATCAACATTATTATCTTTGCATTTGTATTCTTTAATGTTTTTGTCACTTGAATATGCCTCCTCAATGCCTAGATCAAACTGTCGTTTTGCAGCATTAAGTTTTGCACGCAGCTTCTGCTCAACTGGGTTCAAGGTAGCTGCAAACTTTGAGTGAGGAACAAACTTTGCTCCTAATCCCAATCTTCAAAAGAGAACAATTATGAAATCTTGTGGTTTCAAATCAAGAGCTTGGACTTGTAAAACTATTGAAATTGTGTAGGTAGATGATCTCACCTTGCAGGGAGATTATGGATTTCTTCTTCACCTACATCATCTTTAGCAGTACTTGGCCCTGTATTTATTTGCTTCACCCATCCTTCAACCTGCAGTCAATGCAGAAAATATAACAATTGTGTTGGTACTTAAACAGGTAAAATTTAATAGCAACCCATCTCAAAATCATGTTACAAATTAATTTTTGATTAAGATAAATAATCAGCCATATAAAAAGAGGTCTAAACTGGCAGTAGACTTTCACAGCCAAATCAATGCATGGAGGGGGTACATTGTCCCACAAACAAATGGGTCCCATACACCAATTTCGTGTCTTGCTAGGCTGTGACCTTAAAAATAGATTATTATTATTATTATTATTAAGGCTACCCAACTGATTGTCAAGCTCAAAGAAATGAATTTGTGATGTGAATAATTCCAGATGAAAGAAATCCCTTGCCAATGGTGGAATATGATTTCATATGTGTAGAGATAGTCTAATTGGGGAACACTGAGGAGATTCAAGAAACATAGTGTTTAGATTATGATTCAAGTACATTAGCAGAAGTAGTATGACATTAAAGTGGCTTCTAACACAGCCCAGACTCACTCGAGTACATATTGTCTCACATTTTTAAATAACTGAATAAATATGAATTATAGAAATTGAGAAGTTGTTGTGATTGTATCAGCGTTTAAAATGAACAACCACACAGTGGCTCATCTTAATGTTTATTATTTTGCCGCTGCAGATGCATGCTGCATACTCTTTTCCAAGATGAAGTATCAAATGCTTCTTCAAATTGCCCCCACCCCAAATTACTTGAAATGCCCCTTCAACTTGTGAATGCAGTTTTTTTTGATAGAAACTGCTTTTAATCTAGTTTATCTTTATTTTAAGAGTCTCATTCACATCCCATATACAACTTTACAAGTAATATTGAGCCATGCGACATGTTGCTAAATCATAACTGAGCATACTAAATAAATGGAAAAGATGGCACCTAAATAAAGTATTAGAATGAAATGGAAAAAGAGGGGAAGTACAATGCTTTATATGCAATTCTTCTCCAAATATTATAAAATAGAATTCAAATTGGGCATACTGCTTCGACAATTATGGATTGTTGGCACAAAAACCATTTGAGAGGAAACATAGGATTACAAAAGGTGTCTGAACAAATATTACGGGCATGAAATAAGATGAATAGGCAAAGAAAGATTATTTATCAAAATATTTGCAAGCCACTCATATAACTAGTCACCTTGCAGAAGCCTAAATATTTATTTAGATCATCTGTAAGTTGAATAGCATCCCAATTGTAACTAAGAGTCGGCAGCATAAAACATGCTTTTGTGAGGTTGGGGCCAGGTCAAACATAAATCTGGGTTGTGACAGAGCCTCCCCTAATTCTGTTTCTGTTGGTAAAGTAGCAAGCTGCAACGACGTTAAATCCTCCAAATCTGAGTTCTAGGGACACTCAACATGTCGTTTTTCAATATGAGCCACTTCTATGTAATCTGTGGACTATGAAAGGCAATAAAAATGAGATATGAGCACTCTGGCAATGATTTGGTACTTGGATCACATGCATTGTCACCTCCTTGGATAAATACAGTGATGCTTGAGGGTTAACTTGATGAATGATATGACTTTGATGGAAGATTGCTTAAAGGTTGATGCATGAATGTACCTACAGAAAACTTTGAGCACATAGACAAAGTTGATGCTAAAGTCAGGGATGCTCTATGAAAAACACAGGCCAAATATAAAGCAATGCATGGCAAACATTGAGTCCCACATCAATCTGAGGATGGTAACAAAGTATGTTAATGCTTGGACAAGCTTTGATTCAAACAACACATCTTCACAAGTTGGAGCCTATTCAATATTATCGTTACACCATCATTTTGGCTGCAGGGTCTTGCTTTTTTGCTTGGATCTTCAAGCTTATATTGGTATATGGGATACATAATGTGGTGAGTTGGTGACCATCAATCGGCTTAAGTTATATAAGACACTGTTACTGGAAGATGCTATACAAGTTATCCATCATCAAGACAATATTGAATATACCAACGGCTTAGCTTTTGCTTGAGTACGTTGCAAAATGTCCACACTAGGACTACTACTATCTAAGTTACCTGATAAATGCGATATAGGGATTGAGTATCTGATACAGGACATGTAGACCCCTGCAATGGGATAATAGGGGACACAAACAAATTATTTATATATTTATATATATAATAATTTTTAAAAATTACAGAATAAAATACAATTATATAGACATAAAGATGTACATTTTTGGGTAAGATCACTGTAAAAGAACACTGCTGTTTGTTAAATGATAAACACATCAAAATAATGGCAACCTATAGATGTACAAAATGCAAACAATCTCATTCTTTGTTCTCCTTCTCTATTAGGGTTTTTGCAAAAAAATATGTGTGAAATCAAGCAAAATGCTTCTTTATATCTCTGTTGGGCATGCTTTTTTTATGCCCCACGTGTCTGATTTATGGGACACATGTCTTGAGCATGTCAGATTCATAGGAAGGGAAGTTAGCATGTCGGCGAGTCTGATTCACATGTAGGGGGGGATGTATTTGCATCTTAGGTACCTATTTGATTGGTCATAAATCCACCTTGACTTTACAATCCCATTCTCTTATTGTAGTCACGTTTTCCTATGTCATTTAATAATTCAATGACATCTCAAAAAATTGAATAGAGCTGCTATGGAAATGGTTGAAATACTCTTTTGGTTTACTTGATTCATTTAATGCCTACTTACTGCATAATAGCATATGCATTTCATGATGAAATATCAACTACTCCTAGTTCAATATTAGTTCAATATTAGAAAATTTGAATGTCTTCAGCTCTGCAGTTTACACTATAGGAATTGTCCTGCACATCAAGGTATATCCATCTACAGTTACAATGTTTATGAAAGCCTAAAGGCTAGGATTCATGCATGCAATATTAAAAAAAATAGATAGAATATGATACCATCCTACTTTTCTGCACATATAAGGTTATTGGATGCTCAAAAGAAACAACTGTGTTGGCTAAGCCAATGACCGAGTCCATAATGGAGCAACTATGTTTGATAATTATTACTTTTATTCATATTGAACATTAATATACAAAATATGAAAGTTTTTTGGATTTATGTTTCAATATTCCTTACCATTTTTATTGACAGGGAAAGCCTTTTATCTGACTCATTGGAAAACTAATTTTATTTCAGAGGCAGCTGGAAATGCTTGGATCACAGCGAACAGGATTGGAAGACATGCTCAAAGAAATGAAACAAAAGGTAACTTGCAACTTTTCTTGTTGGTTTCTTTGATGGCCGTTTGATGGCCATCAGCTGTTACAATTGTTTCTTTCCAGTGCCTATGTAGTGTTTTTATTATTTAATCATTTGATCACGTCAGGTTGAATTTGGTGTATTTTTTAATTTTTTGACTTTGATATATCAATTGTAGAAAGTCCAATGTGTAACAAAAGATGTTCTTTGACAATCTATTTAAACTAATCACTGTGAAAAATATTTTTTTGAGTGTGTTAGCATTTTCCTGATGATAACATGACCTTTGTTGTCAGTCAACACTTTCACAACTAAAAGACTAAAACTCATCTGTTAACTGTAGGATTTCATATGGGTGCATATACACAATAATAGATAAACACACATATGTTGAGAGAAAAACAAATGTGACATGTATTAATGATGCTGTAGCAAGTAAAACTTTGGAAGCTCGGAGAAGGCTACCCAACATACGAGTACCACTTTCTCAATTTTTATTTTCTAGTTTTAAAGTGTCTGGGCTTCGAAAGACCATGAGGACTAGCAAGCCCATTAAGGATGATTGATGGACTCACAATGAGTAGATTGGGAGAAATGGTAAGCGGGCTGAAGGGATTGTGAGAGAACCGACAGTTAGGCGTTGAAGGTCAAAGATTGATGGATATTTTACAGACATACTAGGACTTACAAATGTGAAGGGCATCGATAGAATAGCAGGCTCCTAGATGAATAATGAGAGTAGATGAGTCATGTTAGCAGACCAGGATCATAACAGATAGGGAACCCAGCATAGAAAAACATGAGCAGGTTTGTGACAGGTAACCTGGCATGACAAAATGTCCATCACATTATCCAATTTCCAGCATGAGTAGAAATCGTCTAGCAGGTTATTAACAGGTTCATGCCTTGAAGAAGATTTTTGCAGACACTAACAGGCTTGAAGTTGCCCAGTTTGTTGTAGTTGAATAGAGCAGGAAAGAAAAGAACTGCCTTAAAAAAAAGGTGTCTAGGGCATCAATCTGACACCCAATGAGACGTGAGATTGAGAAATGAAGAAGATTTGCAAACTGCTAGACTTCTGAAGAATTTGTGGAACCCTGAAAAACAAATGTTGAGAGAAGAACAAAAAACATGGTTATTGTAGATCCTTGTGTACAGTAAGAATTATAGAGCAACAACCATGATTTTGTGTTGTGTAAGGTGCAAGGCCTGTGGGGTTTAGAACTATCAACAAGACCAGAGGAAGATATATCTTGACATTTTGCAGCAATAATTTGCACAATTGGTAGATGTTGTGCTGTAGTGTAGGCATAAGAGTGGGGCAGACGTCTCCAAAGGTATTTTTTAATTTCTTTGAAAATTGTCAGAGACAATTTCTTTAGGTACCTACAATCATATTACACCAAGAATGTGGGTATGGGATGGAAATGTCCAGGTGCACATGGACTTTCAGATAAATGCAGTTTTAACATTTTCAAACTGTAAGTTTGTTTTTATCACAATAAGCTTATAAAGATTTTTATGTTTTGGTCAGAAGAGGTATTTTTGGAGTCTGGTTGAAGCAATTATTTATTTATAATGTTGGGTTTGTCCAACTCGATGCTTTTGGGTATTTAGGTTCTGATTGTCCTTTCCAGCATTAGGCATCAAATACTTGGATAGGTAAAAGGTTAAAGCCAAGCATAAAATCTGATTGTCTTCAAGAAGACTAGTTAGTAAACATTGGAAAAAGTAAAAATTGTGAAGAGAAGGTTGAAATTATCTTTGAAGAGCAAGATATGATTATTTTCAGGTGCAGTGGACAAGATTGTTGGATTCTTAAGATGACTTAGTTGGCCTGGAAAAAATCTGGTCAAGTTGCAAAAGAACCCAGAAACGTTGGCTGTAACAAAGTAACTGGAGAAATGCCATACCTAGGTGTCTCTTCTAGATAACCAGCTTACATCACGGCTATTTCCCAAGGGTCTGTGGATAAGAGCTGACCATACATGGCCTTTAGAACAAGGGTTGGACCATAATAGGAAAACTATTAATCAATGTGTACCAGTACAATTGTTGGACTATGGACAGGAGCTGACCATATGAAGCATTAAACCATAGAAAGACCATCTTGCTGTTGGGGATGACCTCTTACTTACTGCTGTTTATATCATTTCACCACTGTTCTGGGTTATAGGAGGGTTTTTCTGATACCTTTTCCAACTAAAACACTGTCCAAAATTATTGTAGCTCGCTGTAGGTCACTTACTGAGATTATAGATACTACCCATAATTCGACTGCCAAGTTTCAATAATTATTGTTGTACGCAGATATGATTGAGGGTTTTTAGGCTTCTTCAATATCCAAACTGTTGTTACAGGAAGGATGCAAATCAGAGTGTTGTGCATGTGCCCTGAATTGCAAATAAGAGGACTGGGTTCACATCAGAGCTTTACGATGCATGTTCTCATCAAGTCTCTTGGCAATGCTTTGTATTGTATAGGTTTGTCTTGTTTGTGAGCACTCTAGAGGTCCTTGAGCTGGTTAACACGGTTGAACTTGAAATTATACAGATTGCAGAATCAATTAGAGTCCAATGTAGCAAGGCTCTAGCGGTTCACTCAACTATTGCTCTGAGCCTTTTCAATACATTGCTAGACTTCTTTCATGTCATGTGTTAATCCATTTATCCTTTTTTGTTTTGCAAGATATTGATAACCCCCCCAAATCTGGTGCAAGTGGACCAACAGAACGTAGGTAAATGTCCTGCGATTCATATATCAAGCTTGTCCATTGCAGAGCTTGTGAATTCTAGTCCAAATGCTTTATAATTTCATCTCTTAAACACCCCATTGCCAATGTTTCTCTCTGATTTTAGCTTTTTGTGTGGCCAACTTTTATATTTGCGTTTCTGTCATTTGAAGATCGATTTTTCTTTTCCTTTTGTTTCTAAATATGCAGTTTCCTGTGTCCTATTGTAGTCATCTATATTATTGTGAACCTGTATAGACTTTGCCGGTTACCAGATCTAAAACTATTTTTCAGTAGTGTTATAATTTTGACACTATAGAATTATCCTAGTATATCTAGGTCATTGCCTCTCAACAATTTCACAAACTAAGAACCATTTTGATGTTCTTGGCGCTTTTAACATAAAGATCGCTTCTCTCTTTCTCTCTCTCCTCATTCTACTTTTACCCTTAGCACGCCTTGACATATGCATTGTGTGCTCGACATGGTTTTGGTTTTATATCTGCACTACTTCTTGTGTTTCCGTAGGTTGGTTAGTTAGCTCTTTCTATGCTTTTAGTATGGTAGTGGTAGGATTTGCTTTTGCACTCTCACATTGAATTCACATTCGCTGTGCTTTCAAGTTCCATTGACCAATATGGTGATCACTCATTGGACATTAATAAAATTATGTTATCTTATGTGTGCATAAAGTGCTTATATTGATGGATGTATCATTGAATATATTGATGGATGAAATATGACAAAGTATTTAACCTTGTCCAACTCTTTCATATGGATTCACACCAGGCACATATGTACAGATAGAGGAATATAAACATTAAGTTACCTTTTTTAACCTTGTAGTGTTGTGGCTGAAAGTAAAGTAATTCAAAACTATTTTTCATTTCCATTTAAGGTGAAACTGAGCCAATTAATTTCAATCTATTTTGGTGGGCATTTGCTCTCTGTTTTGTATGAAACTATGAAATACTTTTTCTATTGCCATAGAACCTGGATGGCAGTGGGCACTTGTTTCTAGTTTCTTGGACCTTGGGAACATAATATTGGAAATTTAAGGTCTAAACATGTCTTAGTAGTCAAGGTTGTATTTTGTAACGCCATTTACAATCATATATAGGTAGTGAGCACCATTGGTCATGGAAGAGGAAGTGATATGTCATCACTTCCTTGGCTTGAGTTGTGTGTGGAAACTATAAATAGTTCTCTTTGAGCTAAAGTTGTTGAATGAGCTCATAGACCTTTGGACTACATCGGGTTTGCAGATTGATGTTGAAACTTCATTGGAGAACAATATGAAGAATCAAAGTGACATACAATATTTTATGCAGAGTATAGCTAAGCTTTATAGGTTTGGCTATAACATAGATCTCTATGCTTGATGATAGTGCTAGAAAATAGCCTCAAAGAATGTCCCAATCTTCTTGTATTTGATATATCATTTGCATGATCTTATGTGATAAAGTTTTTTCTCTGGTTCTATAGGATTTAGATTTGGATACAAAGGGCTATGCTCCACATATACAAAGTTCATGAGACAAGTTAATTTCCAAAGGAAAGGAAAATTAGTAGGGCGTGTTCTAAAGGAAATATGAAATGGAGCCAATAAATTTGATGATGTAGTTGTTGCAAAGTACATATAGTATTATTTTGTAGATGTTTTAATATAGTATGTGTGATAATCTTGTGTGAAAATTTGTTAGAAATGTATTGCTTAAAATGCTAGCATGGGGATAATATGTAGAGAGGGAGAAACCCAAGTAACCTAGATAAATTGTCAACATATATCTGTTTTTTTCATTATTAATATCTATTGCAATAAAGTAGCATTGTTGCACACAACACAGATGTGAAAGCTCTTGAAGACACCTAATAAGGTTTCCCAAGGGGTGAGACCATAAGTCCAAAAGCAACGGTCAAATTTCATTGTGATGGTAGAATGTGTTTTGCTGAGAAGGCTACTCCATATCATGTGCTACAAAATTCGTAACAGGCGCATACCTTGCTCTCTTCATCTGTTTATACAAACTTTCAAACAATGCATATATTTTTTTCTGCTTGAAAGTGTGACCTATCCTCACCAACAAATGTATGCAAACTATTCTTGACCTCAATCTAGCTACCTCATCCCACCTACCAACCTTTGCATACATGTATAACAAAGATACATATGCAACAACATTCTTCAGAAAAATAAATTGGATTTTAAGCATGCTGTATTTAGATCTTATTGTCTTTTTTTAGAATTATAAATAATGCAATATGGGTGTTAATATTACTCATTTCCCCAATTCTTAAAGGGCGATAGCTCAATGGAAGAGCGCTTGCCGTACAAGCAGGAGGTTGGTGGTTTGATTCCTCCATGCCCTAATGATATAACAATATTGTTTTTTTTAATAAAATATATTTTATTGTGATTTATTATGGCTATAGGGGGGTTTCAAACCGCCTTTGTATGTTGCTACGAGGGGGGTTCTACATTGCCTTCATATTTCACTATGAGGGGGGTTCAAAATTAACTTTGCTGAGGCAGGTTCTAAATCCTCCTTGTCACTGTTTATATGAGGGGGGTTTATAACCATCCCCCAAGGGTTTGTAAGATGGAGTTTTAAAGGGGGTTTTGAACTGTTTTCGTAGGTGTCTAAGAGGGGGGTTTCAAACTGCCCTCGTAGTTACCTACTAGGGGAGTTTGTAACCGCCCCCAAAGGTTTGTAATAATGAATTTTAGGGGGGGTTCTGAACTGCCTCCATTGGTGTCTATGAGGGGGGTTTAGAACTGCCCCTAAAAGTCATTTTTTTGGAGGGGTGGAACCGCCCCCAAAAGTCTCTTTTAGCGTCGGTTTTTATCTCTTCCAGAACCACCCTTAAAAGTACAAACTTTTAGCGTCGGTGTTATTAGGGGTGGTTTTGTTATGACTACCCTTAAAGGTTTCTAAGATGGAGTTTTAGGAGGGGGGGGTAGCACCTCCCCCAAAGAATTGTAATAAGGAATTTTAGGGGGGGGGTTGGAACCACCCCCATAGGTGTCTACGAGTGGGTTTAGAACCGCCCCTTAAAGTCACTTTTTTTTGGGGGGGGGGGGGGTTAGAACCATCCCCAAAAGTCACTTTTAGGGGCGGTTTTGATCTCTTCCAAAACTGCCCCTAAAAGTCCATACTTTTAGTGTTGGTGCGATTGGCGGCAATTTTGTAAAGAGCGACTTCAATGCCAAAATCGCCCCCAAAAGCGACTTTTGGAGGCGGAAGACAACCCCCCCTAAAAGTCAAATTTGTTGTAGTGTCTATTGGAATGATTTCTCTAGGAGTCTTCACCTTCTTATCTTGAACAAAATGTATTAGAATACTTATACTTTGCATGACACATTGGAATGTCGGGATAATCATGTCCCAAAAAAGACGAGCATTTCTAGCAAGCCAAATGTTGCAACTAATGAAAGCCAGGAGGGCTCTAAATTCCTTCAATTCATTATTATTACACAAGCACGTTGTTTCCTATCCATACAATCGGTCCATTTATGAAAGCTTCCACATACCTCCAAGCTTTCTTAATATAAACACACTCCACTACTAGATGCATATTACTCTTTTTAGCTTCTTTACAAAGGCAACACTTTTTTGAATCGTTTGTATTCCAATACTGTAATAAGTCCCACATTAATACTTTATTGGATAACAATAACCACACTTTTTATTTTTATTTTTACGGGCAATGCATCTTCCAGACTACCTTCCACCACCAGTTGAAATCCCCCTTCCAGGCTTTCTTTAAGAGCACACCATAACCATCTTTTGCTGTGTACTTCCCATTCAGTGTGTGAGTCCCGACTAAAGAAATCTTGTTGCCTTGAAGACAAACATGGATTGAATGTATTTTCCTAATAAAACCTTCCCAGCTTCTGATATTCCCCCCACTGAACCCCAACATATCTACCATTGTCCAACCCTGCTTCCACTTTGAAGTTTTTGAAGGATTGGATATTTGACTTAAACAATAGAAACCCATTGACCGGAGAAACATTACCATGTGCAATGGTAGCAAATGAGCAAAATCACTTCCCACACACAGATCCTCTCCTAAGCGTACACTAATCTTGTCACATATCTTCCAAGTTAGTCCATCCCCAATCAAAGAAAAAGTCGAAACAATTGTTTTCCATGTGACCAAAACATTGCACATTGATTTAAATGGCTTTCAAATGCTTTGAAAAAGTCTTGATCCTCCTAACAACCTTTAAATGCTTTTCACTACCAAATCCTTGGAGAGAGGTATCAAATTCTTTATGCCCCACCCTACCATTAAGATTGGAGTTGATATTCTCTTCCAACTTTTCCAAGAATTACTTTTCTTTTCGAAGCTAACGGAGCATAAGAATATCATACTTAATTTTGAAATCTTGTCCAACACACCATGGGATCCAAGATAAACAACAGTACATTGGTATGGCTGTTAATACCGATTTGATCAATACCATTCTACCTCCCTTAGAAATCCAACACAAACACCAATGTTCTATTCTCTTTTCACATTTAATGATCAACCATTCCCAATCGCTAATATGATAGGAGGGCTTAAGACAAAACCCCAAAGAGAGTCAATCCTTCATCAATATTGATAACCTTAAATCCCAACTGCAACCGAAGCACCATAGATTGTCCTCCTCAACTCCTTCTCTTGATATTGTAGACTTTTTCTGCATAGTACCACCATCCATGTTGCACTACAAAAAAGATCAAGAATATTTTCCATCTTCTCTAATTCCCTTTTCGTTGCATCATAGAATATCAAGATATCATCGACAAAAAGATGTGTAAGCTAAACTTACCCCCCTGTACAAAATCCTTTTATGCCTCCAATCCTCTTAGGTTCCTTAATTATTCTAGTCAGCCCTTATGCTACAAAGAGAAATAACAAGGGAGCCAAAGGGAACCCTTGCCTTACCCCTTTCTCATGTCTGAAAAGAGTGGATGTTTCTCCACTTATCATAAACCAAAAAGGAGAACCATCATCACACATGGCATAATCCATCGTATAAATGGAACACAAAACCTGACTTGAGATAAAATCATTTGAAGGAATACTCGGCTTACATGATCATACGCCTTTGCAAGATCAATCTTTATCATCATTTCCTCTAACATTTTTAGCCTTATTGAATGAAGGTCTTTCTAGGCTATTCCTATAGCCTCATGAATCTGTCTATTTGCTAGAAACTCAAACTGTTCATTAGTAAAATTAGACATGATAATTTCCTTTTATTCTATTAACTATTATCTTTGTGACCATGTTGTAAATGTTGTTGCATAATGAAATTGGATTCTAGTCATCTAGACAATCCATATTATCCCTTTTTTGGTACGAGAGAGATGAATGTTGCATTGAAATCCCTTAACATCTTTCCTTGCTTTCTAGAAACCTCAACTACTCTTAACATATCCTCCTCCATTGTCTCTAGAATGCTTAAGAAGTACCCAATCGCATGCTATCAGTACTTGTGATTTTTTCTTTTTTAAGGCTTTGAGGAGTCTTCTCTAATTCTTATATATTTCTTTCATTAGTTCCTTGTTATCCTCATCATTCTCAAGATTAGGATATAAATTATAATTGGGATAATTTTACTGCTTCTTCCTTAGAAACCTTTTCATCCACTTTGAATAGTTTTCATAAATGATCCAACCCCACTTTTGCCAAATATTCGAACTTGGTAACCACCTCATTATCCTCATTCTTAACTTCTAAATTGTTGTATTCACAATTTTTTGGTGATTGGAAAAATTATGGAAATATTTCATATTCTCATCCCCCTAGCCAGTCACAACGCCCTACTTTTAATTCTCCATTAAACTTATTTATTTTCTAGAAATGTCCTTCTTTTAAGTTCTAGGTCTTTCACTTCATCCCTCGTGTCCTCCTCAAGGAACCTTGGGTCCCTCTGCCTCGCATATAATCACCAGCCTTGACTCAATGGATTAATAAAGCTCTGTCCTCTCCCAATTTTTTATTTCAATCCCAAGAAGTGACTGATTTTTTTGCAATCTTCAAATTATTTCATAATTGTATAGCTTTCAACTCCCTCAAATTTATGTCAAATGGATTCCAAGCATATTTTTCAATAGCTAAACACAATCCCCATCTTCTAAACATGATGGATTGTGTTTGAAGGGACAAGACAATTTTTCCAGGTCTCCCTCCAATTCAATCACCATTGGATGGTGATCTGAATCCCTGGTCCCCTCCTAATCCATTGTCAAATATGCACTAGAAGCTATAAAAGACCCTCCAAAACAACAAAACGATCCAGGCGTTTCACTATGAAGTCATTTCCTCCTCTTTTGTTAGACTAAGTCTGCTTAATTTTATTGGTTATCCCATTACATTCCATCATTCTCAAGAAGAAATCTTAATAAAAGATCTAGATGCCCATTCGGTCCCCAATTCTTTGACATACCCATAGAAAAAATTTAAATCTCCCTCCCAAAATAATATTACACTCCTTAAAACAGGTCTTAGCCATCACAAATTTCCCAAAAGAAATCCGATCACTATTCGGTCTGTATATATTCAAAAACATGAGTTCCTTCCTTAGTTCAAGAGAATGTAATGTCACTCCTAGTCCTAATTCAAAGGCCCAAGGATTTATAAGTTTCATACTATGACGACGCCAACCGAAAATTAGACCTCTAGATTTTCCTTTAGCATTAACAACCCAAATTCCCATCCATTGAGCAAAACATTCAATCCTTTCACAAGTTCCTCACCCTCACTCATTGTTTCTAACAAAAAGATCACATTTGGCTTCAAGTTACTAACCAGTCTCCTAAGTGCTACCATTTTGAAGCACTAACAAGCCCCTTGCAATTTAAGGAAACAAAAATCACAAAGAACCCCTTAATCCAAGCGCTTTCATTGCTCTAAGCACCCCAGTGATAGATCTTTGTTTTCCTGAAGCTACATCCCCACAACATTTTCTTGATCTAACCAGAGAAAATATTTCCTTCCTTTACCTATTTTATATTTTTCCACATTCTTACCTAGCTTGCTCGATACTTCACCAAAAAGCCCCTTAAAGCCTTGCTTTCGAGAACGAAGGAAATATCACCCTTCCTCTTCCAATGTCCCTTTGTTCAGAAAGACATCCTTCTCATTAGGAGAAACAAAGGGTTGATTCTCCACCTAAGAATCTTGGAATTTAACCCCAGACAATAATTCGTTTGATGGAGTACCTTTTTGAAAAGGAAGTTCCAAAGCTTTTCTTAAAAACTATCTCCCTTTGTTCAGAAAGACATCCTTTTAAGAATCTTGGAAATTAACCCCAGACAATAATTCGTTTGATGGAGTACCTTTTTGAAAAGGAAGTTTCAAATCTTTTCTTAAAAACTATCTTGAAAGAGTGCCTAGATTCTCACCATTCATCCTGCACTTCCCAAATGAGTCCTTTTCATTAAAGGGGGATTCTAAAGAAAGAATATCAAATGATAAATTCTTCCCTACAGATATTTCTAATTGTAAATGGATCAAATCTTTCAGAGTCATACCTAGGTCTGTCTTAACCTCGTTTTCTGGATTGAAAAAGACGAAAGTGTCCCTCTACACCTCTTTTGCAAAAAATCAAGTGATCACCACCTCCCTTAATAAGCTTATCTGTCGTATCTAACCTTATTGGAATTTTCTAGATGTCGACATTACTATCCATTGCTTGCTGATGAACTTCTTAATCCTCTGAAGGTGATTCGGCATATTTTTCAAGCTCCAATGGCCTCTTTCCAACCCTGTTATCCTTTCCCTTCTACTGTCTTTTTTTCTTCCATATTTTCCTGCGGAAAGGAAGTGTACAGTGTACACAAACTCCAATGGCCTCTTTGCAACCCTATTATCCTTTCCCTTCTACTGTCCTTTTTTCTTCCATATTTTCCTACAGAAAGGAAGTGTACAATGTACACTCTGCTACTATATGACCATACTTATGTCACCTATTGCACTTGAATGGTTTTCCTATATAGTTTAGAGCTTGAACATGAAACTTATTTCTCACTATTATCTCGGTATTTTATGCTAATCCCTCCCGAAGGTTAAGATTTACCAGAATATGAGCCACACAATACACCCCTGATTCTAGATGTGACTAATCTGCCTCCACAGAGGAGCCCAAAACATTACCCACGACATGGAAAAATCCAAAGACCAAAATTCAAATGGAAGATTGAACATCTTAACCCAAATTGCGATGGAATCCAAACTTTCCTTTCTTGCATCAAATAATGGATTCCAAGGCTTCAAAAAGATTGAGCAAGAATTCCATCTCCATTCTTTCTTTAGGATTCTGGATGCACAGATCTAAATTGGAATCTAAATGCCAGCTAGCCCCTTGGGAGAATAAAAGATACATGATTATACCCTAAGAAAGCTCCCCACTCTTTATCCACCCAATCTTTCAAGCTTCTTTCACCTGCTCTAAATTCCAGAACTTGACCCACCTAAACTATTTTCCCATATTCCACAACTTCATTCATTTTGACATCAATCCCTAACACCAGAGCTATTGGTTATTTTCTCAATCTATACATTTCATGTTTTACTTTCTAAATTGGCAATAGGTTCCTTTCCATCCTTTCTCTTTCACCCTTCATATTTCCAAGGTAGTATCCTTCTAAGAACTCAAAGTCCTTTTCTCTCCCACGCTGATAACCTCGAGAAGATAGAATACATTTATTTTTCCCACCTTATCATGACTATTATCCTTCTCACCTCGTAGATAACTCTTAAGAGTATCCTTTATGGCTAATGTCCTAAAAGTGTCCTCTATGGATAGCATAGTGATTTCAAGAATATGCAAGTGAATATTCTACAGATATTTTTGATTACGTGCATCCTTGAAATCAATATTCTACAGATTTTCTGATTCTGTGCATCCTTGAAATTAAAGGTTACAGACAAAATAATATGCAAAGGGAATAAAAAAAAAGAGTGAAAACATAACCATTAATATAGAACACATTGTACATAAGCACACCTGCATAAAAATTGACATTATCATTATAACAAAGTAGAAAATATACATCCAACAAAGAATACAAGGTCATAAAGGACAGGGATTAGCATAAATCTTGGAAACCTGAATTATAATTACATTGAATCCCTATGGAGTCTTTTCATAGGTTGCATTGAGGTTAAAAGAAAAAGGGCAGATCAAGGATTATTTTGCTCATTGATCCTAGTCGATCATCTTTCATTTTGGACTTTAAAAAAAAGTTATTGTCTAATTTTCTGAAGATGTTGAAGTATTTATGCTTTTCTAGACAACTTTTGCACAATAAATGTAAATGCAATATGCACAGAAAAAATGTAATTTCATTCTGAATTCCAACTTATGATGTGCAACAATTTGTGAAATGTTACTTGGTTGCATTTCAACTAAGGTCTCTGCATAGGAAAATGATAGTTACAACAAATCACAGATTTCAAGAAATCGAAAACAATTGATACAAAAACCAATTTCACCTTTTCCTGAAATTGTACCTTATCATTAGCAATGTATTATGTTTGTAGATATGCATCCCTTTTAACTTCCATTTAAAAATCAATTGAACTGAGATAAACTATCTCGGTATTCTACTAAATGTTAATCACATCCATGCAACGAACTAAAAGATTACAAAGAATTTGTAAAAGGAAACCAAAAATTTAGAGGAAGTAGACTCCATCAATGTTGTACAAAACCTGAAACGGAGAGCACAAGTGACAATGAACCATACTAAAGAGATAATACAAATCCAACATATCATTGAAATTATTTCTCAGGAAATAGGAAAAACTACTGATGAAACACTCAATTTCACCCTTTGCTAAAATTATAGCCTATCATTAGAAATGTATTATGTTTGTAGATGAGCATCCCATTTAACTTCTATTTAAACATCAATTGAACTGAGATAAACCGTTTCAATATTTTACTAAATTTCAATTACATCTGTAACAGAAACTAAAACATTACAAAAAAATTGTAAAAGGAAACCAAAAAATTAGAGGAAGCATACTACATCATTGTTAAAAACTTAAACATGGAGTACATGTGATAATGGACCATACTAAATAGATATAATAAAAACTAGCATATCATTAAAATCATTTCGACAGTAGCATTGGCTTCTATTGGTGAAGATTGCATTAAATTTCCATAAACAAGAGATTTGAAAATAAGAGCAAGCATTCCAAAACCAAATAAACAAGAAATTTGAGAATAAGTTTAAGCATTCCATAAACAAATAAGCAAGACATTTGAGAGTAAGATTAAGCATTCTAATATTTTGCTAAAGTTTGAATCACACGTATCTAAGAAACTAAAAGGTTATAAAGAATTTGTAAAAAGAAAACCAAAAATTATGAGAGAATAGAACATGAAAATCCAACCTACACAATATTTATTGTCTTCTTGGGAATGCTTAACCTCTACGAGATCTTCATAACAACAAAATCATAATGGCAAATCCATACAAAACTCAATCACTGAAATTCTTATAATCATTTTTCACTTGCACTCTATTATGTTGATGAGCCACTGTATAAAATATAGTTTTCAATGTGAGTAAATAATGGTTACTATTGGTAAAATAGAAGGTTGAGAAATTCTCTGCCATATTTGAGTGTAGATGAAGAGATGCCCGTGAGTGTAGATGAACAAAAAATTGCATGTTGCAAGAGTCAGTGCTGCTAGAAGAAACCTTGTTCAATTGCTTAGCTTGCTCAAGTGTTAGGGCCGATGAGACTTGTCTAACAACACTACTGCATAGAGGTGAGTCCAGGGTCAAATATATGGTGTAATCATCAAGCTCTAATATTGAGTTGCAATCCTTATCTTGAGGTTGGAAAGAATATGAAAGCCCATTGCAGTCCTTATCTTTGGGTTTAATAGAATATGAAATCACCTTGACGGATGACCTATTGGTGCGGCCTGAGAAAGGGCCATTTAAATTTGGAGAAAATCTACTTCTGGGAGACTTCATAACAATCCATTTACCAGAGGGGCTTGTGAATCGATTAGGCCGCTCTGCAATGCTGTTCGTTTCATCTTTTGCTGCCAATTGTAGAATACGATCTTGGGCCTCTCTACAATGCTGTTGGTTTCACGTTTTACTACCAACTACAGAATCCGTTCTCAAGGTGAAGGACTCTAGAGTTGCTAAAATGCCTTTATTCTCTGTCCTTCACCACATTCACCTGCCTGCCGTGCAGTGGGAAGATTACCCTACAATGCAAAAATAAGACAACTAGGCACATTCTACTAGGAAAAATGAGACAAATTTGGGATCCACTAGAAGAGAAGAGCAAGGGGGATTCCATCCTTGCTATGCATCATCAAAATCCAGAGGACTGATTGGATTCAACTCTATTTAACTTCTATAAACAAATAAACAATGGATCTCCTAGTAAACATTCCAATATCAAGGTAGATTTTGAAACATGTTAATCCTGAAAATTATAAGGTCTCAAAGGTTTGTGAAAAGAAACTTAAAACAAAGAACATAGTGATGAAAGTTGTTCAAACAAAGAACATGGTGATCATGCACCATACCACACACATAAAAAAAATCAACACAACATAGATATTCAAGAACAAGGAATACACATAGAAACATACAAATGAACAAGAAAATATAACAGATGACTTGTAAATGCAAAGGAGATGAACTTGAGAAGCATTTCTCATCAACAAAAAAGTGTTAAAACAAATAATATCCAAAAATTGATTGCTTTTCTGGATTGCAATGTTAATAAACATGGCACTTGATTTCCATGAATAAATTAACAATGGCTTTGACCATTTTAAAAATTGCAATATTCTACTAAATCACTAATTGCATGTATCATGATGGTGGGAATTAATGGTCATGAATACTATATAGCTAATTTTATTAATGGCCAAAAATTAATCATGGTAAAGAAGAATTATGCATCAAAATGTGAAATAATTAGAATAAAATAAAGAATATACATTCAACATGGAATGTAAAGATGGAGCTGACTTTAATTAGTAAGAAGAAGAAAATGGACAAGACAGCTTGATGAAATGAAGAGCTCATACCATCACACAAATTTCCTATGAAATTTGATAAGCATTACAATTGATTACATTTCAAATTTCTGCAAAATATGTAAGCACATGCAGCCAGGAAAGTAAAGGTTAAAGAGAAAAGAGGTTGCAAAAAGAAATAGAAAATTGGTAGAAATTGTCTTGATTAATGGTGTTCAAATAGAAAACACATTAATCATAAGCCATAACACAAATATAAACATGTGATTGGAAAAAAATAGAAAAACAAATCTTCAACAAGAAGTAATACATAGACAGGGGAAGAACTCAGGCATCATTTCTCATCTTCTTGGAAGTAATCCACCTTTAAAGATATTGCATAAACATGAAAAGAATTGAATCACAGGGTATAGAAGACAACCAATACAAAACTGAATCTTTCACAGTATGAATTTGTCCCTTATTCTGTCGATAAACAAGAAACTTAAAAATAAATCTAAGCAATCCATAAGCAAATAAACAAGAGATTTGATACTAAGATTAAGCATTTTAATATTTTGCTAAAATTTGAATCACACACATCTAAGAAATTAAAAGGTTACAAAGCATTTGTAAAAGAAAAAGGAAAAAATTAGAGAAAACAAAAAAGACAAAATGAAAATCAAAGGTTACAAACATTTGTAAAAGAAAAAGAAAAAATTTAGAGAAAACCAAAAAGACAAAATGAAAATATAGTATACACAACATTTCTTGTCCTCTTGGAAATGTTTCACCTCTAAGGGCTCTGTATAGAAACAAAACATAAAGGTAAATCAAGAGAAAAAAAACAATCCAAACAAAACTTAATCACATAATTTCTTATAATGATTTCTTTTCAATAGCATTATATTATGTTAAATTCTATAAACAAATAAATAATATGTCAATAAACATTCCAATATCAGGCTAGATTTTTAATCACATTCATCAAGAAAATTATAAAGCTTCAAATAGTTTGTGGAAGGAAGCTTAGAAAACAAAACAAATAGTCTCCCCTCAAAGTTGTTCAAACATAAAACATAATGATGATGCACCCTACCACATACCATATACATCTATGAAAAAAAAAACACAAACACAATATAAACATTCAACAACAAGAATATACACAAAAACAGAAACATAGAAATAAACAAGAAAATCTAACAGATGAAATGCAAAGAAATAATTTGTTAAGGAAAGCGTATAATTACAACCTCTCCATTGATGTCGTGGAAACCTATTAGAGAATAGGGGTTGCGCTTGATGACTTCAAGTCATTAGATAAAAAATAGAAGCAAATGAAAAAAAACACCGCAACCCAGACATCCCAGCTAAAAGGGAAACTTCTACATCCAAGTAGGCATAACCACTCGATTTTCTTCAACTTAAAGTCATCAAATGAAGAAAGAAGCGAACAACTCTGTATCACAGACGTTAAACACAAGCTCGATCACAGACATCCAAGCACAAGCTTGATGTCTTCAACTTAAAGTCATCAAATGAAGAAAAGAAAAGAATGAATAAAGCCCTGCATCATAGACATCCAATATTGTCTTTGCTCTGCATCACAGACATCTAAGCACAAGAAAGAAGTGAATGAATCAAGCTCTGCACAAGCTCGATCATGAGAGCAGGCACAAGCTCTGCACAAGCTCGATCATGAGAGCAGGCACAAGCTCTGCACAAGCTCGATCATGAGAGCAGGTACAAGCTCTAAATAAATACTATCAAGAACTTAATAATTCTCTCGATTTCCTTCTTCTATTTTAGCTTTTTGTCGTTTTTTATATTTTAGATTTTTGCCGTTTTCTATTTTAGCTTTTTTCCTTTTTTCATTCACTTTTGGATGATTGCATTTCTTTCTGTTCGCTTTTCTTTCTTTTCTAAACAGTTTCCCATGCATCTAGTTGAGTTGTAATTAAATTTAGAATTTCTACCATTTATATGTCATATGTGTTTATGATTTTTACCATTTATACTTTAAATATGATCTTTATATCATATGTGTTTATGATTTTTACCATTTATACTTTAAATATGATCTTTACTGTATTGTGTATTAACTTGATTATATGAATTTTTACCATTTATATGTCATATGTGTTTAGAATTTTTACCATTTAGACTTTATATATATATATAATATTTACTGTATTGTGCATTAACTTGAGTATATGATAATATTAAAAATTTATATATATCTCTTTAATATAGGTAGAGGTTTAACATATACCTTCTAAACAATTCATTAAATCAAACCACAACGTTTATGTTATATATTTTCAATTATTTAAAGGACAATTTCCTTCATCCCAAGGAAGACTCAAAATCACACCCCAAGGACAATTTCCTTCACCAAGCATCGATCAGAACTATAAAAAATGAGTCAATGTAAAAGGTTGAATGAAGATCTCTGCAACTTTCTCTTCAATAGGAAAATACTCTGAACTAAGAACAACATCTTAGATGAGTTGTTGAACAGATTGCATGCCAACCTCTATGCATTTTTTCCTCTGATTCTCCACTCGATTGCAATAAATAGGTATGGCACTTTGATTATCACAACAAAAAGTGGTGGGGTGATCTTGTTTAATTCCAAACTCTATCATCAGTTGTCAAATCCAAAGAACCTCTTGACTTGCAAATAATTGCAGCACAATAATCAAGTTATACATGAGATAATGCAATCATTGATTGCTTCTTGCAATACTAGGCAATAAGAGCAAATTCTAGGTGATAGACAAAACTAAACTAGGTGGACATCCGATCATCAACTAAACTAGCCCAATCAAAATCAGTGAAACCCACAAGTTGAGAAGCACCTAAGGTATATCGAATGCCAAAATTGGTAGTGCCCTTAATGTACCTTAGAATTCGCTTGGCTACCTTCTAGTGACTCCAATGAAGAAATTGAGAGAACTAAGAGACATGCCTACAAACGAGATGGTATGTCATGTATGGGTCAAATAAAATAGACTCCCAACCAATGTAGAAAAGGATTAACACATGGTGAAGTACAAATCACAAAAAGTTGAATGCCTTAACTAAAATGGAGTGTGTGGAGGCTTGCAATCAACGCGATGAAGTAAATCAAGGGAATACTTTTACTAAAAACTCAAAATCCCTTATGAATATTGAAGGACATCTAAGCCGATAAAATTATAATGCAAAGGACCAAGTTTTGTCATATCAAAATTCTCCAATAGTGATCAATGAAGACTCTGAATTGTGGATGAAAAATTAACAATGAGAATTAAATCATCCATGTACATAACCAAAATCAATAAAACAATACCCTACTCTTAATGTACACTGTAGGATCGGAATGACAACGATTGAAACCTAAAAAAATAAGAAAACTATACATATTCTCATGCCAAGCCTGGGGAGCTTGTTTGAGACCACATAATTAACGTCAAAGTTGCAAACATGTGAAGGATCCTACACAAAACTAGAAGATTTCTCCATATAAATTTCCTCGTAAAAATCTCCAAGGAGAAAAACACTCTTCGCAACAGGGGAAAAGGTCTCAGAATAATCAATTCCTTAAACTTGTAAAATTCCCTTGAATACATGACATGCTTTATGCTTGTCAATAGAACCATCTGCTGCATATTTCGTTTCATAAAGCCATTGATAATGATCAAGTTTGTGTTCTTTAGGAAGAGGAACAAGAATATAGGTGTTATTCTTCAACGAGGAAAAATACTCCTTTCTCATAGCAACAAACCATTTTGGTATACCATCAATATCAAAATAAGATTGTGGATTGGTGTCACTCAAAAGAGAATACCAGTATGTGAAGAAGTATGGAAAGGGTTGATGACTAAATAACTAAAATCATTTTCCTCATTGCCATATCTTTTGGTTTTGACCATGCGGTTACCTCATTGCCTCCTTTTTGTACTATGTGTTGTGATGAGTTACATTATCAAAACCTAGCAGAGGGAACAAGGTGAATCCATGAAGGTGGGTAACACTTTTTTGCCAAAAGTGACGGTGAAAATTTGATTTTTTACTCATTTATACAATCGAAGCCCTCAAAACTCATATATGCCTTATGACTTTCGACAAGCAACAAAAAAACAAATTGTTGGGAATTATATTGTCTTTCCACCTATATTTTTTTAATTAAAATTATTGTTCAAAATGTCAAAATGACATTTAATGATAGGTTGGTTCTTGTAAATTTCAAGAAAAGATAACACGTGGTTTTTTTGTGTGCACGTAAATTAATTTAGTGATAAATGTATAATTTTTGAAAAAAAAAATATAACATAGTCTACACAAAATGCATTGGGGCGCACATTTTATTTTTAAATTATGTTAGGAAATTATATTTTTTATTAATTTTTAAAACTAACCTTTGAAATTTTTAGTGGCATTTTGTACACATGTGTGCACGTAAACTTTTTTTTACTGGTTAGAAAAATGAAAGACCTCTAAAACCAATCTACAACATAAAAGATCTCATGAGTCCTTAACCATCACTCCTCGCAAGACTTAGCCCTATGTTTAAGGGACAAAAAAGAAACTTCGAAACCTCTCAAACCATGATGGCTACATTGGCACATTTTGGGCTACAAATGAAAACTCAAATATGCATGACCCTACCTACTTACATGGCATATAATGTATCAAATCAATTGTAAAATAACATTTAATGAACAATTCTTCATTGATCTCGCAAAATCAAAACGTAGAGAGAGGATCCAATGACGTTAGCGACTTCAAATTCTAACATGTACAAAATCTCCAACAACCCAAAAAATCGTAACATCCACTTGGAAGATTTAAATGTTCTTGGGACTTTGGTGATGTGTTGGATTTCAAAGAAGATGAACAAAATCTCTACCTTAACAACATTCCATGATCCGAAAAGCATACTAACTCATTGGTTATGAAATTCTTGCTTTTTCATTATCAATTTGATGGAAGTCTATTGTGTGTTCCATCCTTATACAAGATGGTGCAAAGATGGTGCGAAAAGAGGAAGGGACAATGAAAGCACATTATATCAATCCTCTATCGAATTGAAGACACTCACTACTATTAGTTTTTGACAATTTGTCATCATTAACAATAAGTATTGTGATTAATACTACTGGCAGGTTTTGACAATCTAACATCATTTTTCTATGAATGGACCAATCCATTCCTAAACATACATATCCTACAGTGCAT
Organism: Pseudotsuga menziesii; assembly: GCA_001517045.1. Lineage (NCBI taxonomy): Eukaryota > Viridiplantae > Streptophyta > Pinopsida > Pinales > Pinaceae > Pseudotsuga > Pseudotsuga menziesii. Next base: position 85,449 of record LPNX010423576.1, read on the forward strand.
TCACAACACTTCCAAACGAGGTGTTGAATGAAAATAAATTATAATTCTATAACTGGAAGTCTCGTTCTGGATTAGAGATGGGATCAAAATATGTCTAAATTTGTTGTGCCTCATGTAAGGCTTGAAGTCTAACATGGAGATCCCAACATAGATCCATCTAAACTTTTGTGCAAAACTTGTGGATATGTTTGCACCTCTAAGGATTTGATCCCTCTTGGCGCATGGTAGATCCAAAGTTTAGATGATTCTATGTTGGTTTTACGTGATTGAGGTATGACATGAAAATAATTGCGATTGTTCTCCTCTTGTACATGTGGACTATT
>LPNX010423599.1:0-15701 GCA_001517045.1 Pseudotsuga menziesii
ATGCATGTTGCCATCTCCTTCAGTGATCTGTTCTTCCTCTCAACAACACCATTTTGTTGTGGTGTGTAAGGGATAGAATGTTGCATCTGAATACCTGCATATGCATAATAATTAATAAAATCATACTTGACATACTCACCACCATTTTCAGATCTGAGGGCCTTGAGTTTCCTTCCAAACTGGTTTTCAACCAAAGCCTTAAAGACTTTGAATAGGCCAAAAACTTCAGACTTATGTTTCAGGAAGTGAACCCAGCAATACCTAGAAAAGTCATCAATAAAAGTCAATGCATATTTGGCATGACTCATGTACATATGAGGAAATGGGCCAGCAACATCACTGTGGATCATCTCGAGGGGTGCAGAGGTTCTCTCATGACTAGCTCTCTCAAATTTGTGCTATAGGTGTTTTCCTAGGATACAACCTTGGCAGACTCCTTTGGAAAATTTTATCTTGGGAAACCCTATGACCATCTCTTTTTTCACTAAGATCAGAAAGATATTTGTAGTTTAGGTGGCCAAATATTTCATGCCAAAGCTTGCTTGCTTCATTAGCATGAATCAGAAGAGCAAAGGGGTTTGAGTAAGGTAGGAAGTGTGAGAACATGTATACCTTTTGAGCATGATTCGCAACTCCTTTTGCAATGACTCTACCAGTTGAGATCTCTGTGATCTCAACTTCATCAGGTGAGAATATGACTTTCTTAGGAGACCCAGTGTGGGTCATCTGGTACACTGACAGGAGGTTGGAGGTAAGACCAGGCACATACAGCACATTGTTGAACTGACCATGATCAAGATCTATCCTTCCTTTACCTTTACTTTCAGTGAGAGAGTCATCTCCCAGTACAATAGATGGTCCTTTCGACTTGTCCAGTGAGGAGAAGGCCTCCTTAGTCGAAACCATGTGTCTTGAAGCTCCAGAATCAATGATAAAACTGGGTGAGCTTGATGTTCCAGCAACTAGAGCATGAACTCTCTCTCTGTCATCTGAACTTGATCCTCCTTCTCTCTTCTTTGAGCTTTCTGGAAGGGAGATGCCATTCTTCTCCAGGAGTTGGGTCAGCATGTCTATCTGCTTTTTCATACAAGAGCTTTCAGAGTGATTTCCCTTATTGCAGTATGCGCACTTGTTCATTTCACCTTTGTTCTTCTTCTTCTGGTAGTTCTTCTTGGGACCTTGTGGATCCTCTGGAGACTGTTTCTTGTCTCTCTTTTGCTCATGTGGATTTTTAGCTTTCTTTTTGCTTTTTGAATCCACCCTCGAATCTCCAGCAATCAAAGCTTGATCTTTGGATGGTTTGATGGTGCCCATCATCACCAGCTTGTCTTGTTCTTGTGTGAGAGATTCCATGAAATCTGAAAGGCTAGGCATCTTCCAGGTTCGAGCTGTTAGTTATTTGGCATGGAAGGTCAAAACAAACACTGAATAGTTAGGGCCTAGCTTTGAGAGGATGGCCAGTACGAGCTGATCATCTTTCTTTTCGATCCCACACTGTTTCAGCTGCAAAACTAGTGCTTTGAACTTGGAGAAATATAGCTGCAGGGATTCAAAGCTATTTGGACTCAGAGAAATCAGCTCATTTTCAATTTGATGTCCCCTCATCTCATCTATCTTTCCAAAAAGATCAGCAAGATTCTCCCATACTTCATTCGGTGATGTCAATCCATCAAGATGGAAAAGGAGGTCTCTGGAAATACTCAGACACAGGAGGCCATAAGCCTCATCCCTCCTGTTGTGCCATTTTATCTTCTCTACAGCTGCATTGGGATCTACTTCTGTTGCCATAGTCACCCTGTAGAGGCCTTTCTCTCTCAACAGTATCTCCATCTCTTCTTTCCATTCAAATAAATTGAAGGGATTCAAGATAGTTTTCTGTGATTGATCCATAGCTTAGAAAATTTGTCCCGGCTGTCAGTAGAAGGCTCCCAGTCACTGATGTCGAACCTGCAAAACACTTTTTTAAGGAGAGAAACAATCTACAATGGCTCTGATACCATGTGGAAATTGAACCAAGTGATAGATTAATTTTACTCACGACAATTAACAATTGATCATGCAAAATCACTCACAAAGAGATTGAAAATTGGAGATGAACACTAAACTGTATTAAATCAATGTACAATAGCCAACCCTATAATAACATAGGTTGCTGAATAAATAACATACATCAAGGATTCGAATGCATGAGGAGCAATTCGAATCTAGCATAAAGCAGGCTTACTAAAAATAAGCAAATCCCCCATAGGTGTAAAAAGTTGATCCCAAATCTGTCATGGAGCTCATGAATTGGAAAAATGAATTAGGAAAGCTAAAGAGTGGTGGAATGTCAGCTCATACATGCTTTTGCATGGAGAAAAGAGAGGAGGATGTGTAGGACAAAAAACTAGTCAACCTCACCTAGTCTAGCTTTTCCTTTTGCCTTAAAACACTGAAAAAGCAGGGAATAAAGCAGAAGGGCACCTAGGAGGCCAGGAATAAAGCAGATTTGATTCCTTGGGCTTTTCCATGCACTACATGAGTCAAATAAGGCAATTTTGACCATTATATATAGGCAAATGACAACTTGCACAAGGTGGGACACATGAACTAGGCTAATAAGACAAAAATAAAGAAATTAATGTCTAAGTGGGTAAACTATGGGTTGATTATTCTAACAAAAAAATGCAGAGACCATATAGTCATACTACACAAGGGTATCTCAAATCAAAGAACAACTTGAAGCGGTAGAAGAAGAAGTGGAGAATGAAGAAGTTATGATAGCCACCTTGAATGGCCTCCTAGGATCATGGGATTCATTCATTTGAGGAATGTGTGCGAGAAGGAAGTGATTACTTTCAATAGACTCTAGGAAGAAGAAGAAGCTCGACTCATAATAAGAGAAGATAAGATGGGAGCAACTAAAGATCAAGCTCTCACCATCCAAAGAAGATCCCTCAAGTGATGAGGAATATCAACTCTTGAAGAACCTCTTATCCATCTTAGCATTTGTATAAGAAATGGTGCTATTATGAAGGAAGAATATGATGAAGTTGAAGGCTCAAGAAGGAGTCTATCCACAAAACAAATAAAGATAAGTATTTCATTGTCATTTCATGATATTGTTTTGTTATGCATTTGTTTATATTCAGTTGATGTATTATGCATGATAGAATGTTTGCATTAATGACAATATACTACTAATATGCATGTGATGGGTAAGTATATCATGGTCCTATACAACTCTCCATTTCTACTTATCTAGAATGAAACCTCTTTGCTGACATATTGGATTAGTGCACAATATCAATGTTGTCCTAGTAGAGATGGAAGGCATCTAGAAAGTTTCTGTAAGATATGGATGAATGTCATATTGGCTAAAATAGTTGCATGATCATATATTTATGCATAAGAATTTTCCATTATGAATATGACTTATGAAATTTTTTTAACCATACAAATGCATTTGACTTGTAGGAAAGATCGCGTACAATCACCTACAAGCATAGAAGGATGAGACTTATTCCAAAGAACAAGTGACGACAGTTCAATATGAAGAATAATATGACAAATGCAATTACATCATTGATGCAGAACCTTCTAGCCATGAAGAAGTAACCAAGAAGAAAGGGAAGACCAGTTCAAGAAGAATGATGTTTAGGATGCAATATCGATACATGAAGAGAAGTTCATAGTTCCATCATGCAATAAATGGAAACATCATGGGATACAAGGAAATATTCGTAGCATGAGGCATAGACTATGAAGAGACATTTGAAACCAATATAAATACACATGATAGGAAGAATCGTTTGTGCAAATGAAAGAAGGCCTTGTACGAGCTTAGAAGACACCCATAGGATAACACATACATGAGGAGCTTAATGAAGATATTAACCTTTGCTACAAGGTTGAAGATGAAAGTCTATAGAGGATGACAAGCTCACAGATGGGTGTGAGAAGAACTTTTGAAAAATTTCAAGATAGAGGATCTTGGTATCCAGTGATCCTAGATGGATACATAGAATATTAGTAGTAGATGAAGCTACTTGTCACTCCGGTACAGAATGTTTTAGTGCATACAGTATGCAAGACAGAGGGAGAATTATGCTCCACTTCAGAGGGAGTGACTACAAAAGATCCTAAAGTTCAACATGGTACAACAGGATGGTCATATTACTGATGATTCTAGACTTTACTGAGAGTAAAGCAAATTCCAACCTTTTCTTCAAGGTTGAAGGTGAAAGACTAGTGATGCTCCTATTATATGTCAATGACTTGCTCCTGACAGAAAAGAGGAACTCATTAAAGTTTCAAGAAGGAGACTTGCTGACAAGTTCAAGATGAAGGACTTGGGGATGATGCACTATGTTCTAGGAATGGAGGTGTGGACAAGGGAAGTATGCAATAGAGATCCTGAAGAGGTTCAGGATGATGGAATGCAAGGCCATGACCACACCTATGGCATCAAACCTAAAGCTATTGAGTGTTGCTTCATCAGAGTCAGTTGATTCCATGATGTATTGTCAGATGATTTATTCCTTGATGTACCTGACAAATACGAGACTAGATATTTACTTTGCTATGAACACATTGAGACATGTTCACCTGATGGTTGCAAATCATGTAGTGAGGTACCTGAAGGGTACAGTTGATTATGGGCTCAAGTATGAGGAGAATCAAAATATTAACCTGGAGGGTTATGAGGATTCGTATTGGGAAGGAAATGCCATTGATAGGAAGAGAACTTCAAGGTGCTACTTTAGTATGGGATCAAGTGTGATCTCTTGGTTTGGAAGGATGGAGTCCTGCATGGCGCTGAGTACAATTGAGGCAAAATATGTTGCCACTTTCTATTTGGGAGGTAGTATGTTTCTTTTGAAAACTACTATTTGATTTCCTTGATTTGACTTGCATTTTTGTATGATGTAGAGAGGAGCAGTGAAGTTCCAGTATGTGATCCAGATCAAGATCTCTCAAAAGAGGGAGTTCTAGCATAGTCGGTGAGATAGGTTGTTTGAGCATAAATCCTGGAGAAGCTTGTAGGTTGCTCAGATGTAAATAGAACTGTAGGTTGTCCTCAGATGTAATCGGTCCTAGCGAAGCTCACAGGTTATCCTTGAACGTAATTAGCCCTGATGTGATTCTATGCTAGAAATGGCCAAAGTGAAGTTTGAGTAATTCAGGGAGAAGCTTGGTGTTCTCCATATTGAGGTTCCCTCCAAGGGGAAGTGATGAGTCTGTGAGCCATTCTGACATGGTGAGAGGATTGGTTCCTTCCATAGTAATATTTAAGGGGTGAGCCATTTTGTCATGGTGAGAGGATTGGTTCCTTCCATGTCAGATATGAGTGCTAGGCCATTCTGATGTGACTATAGGATTGGTTCCTACATGATCAGATATAAGTGCTGAATTCCATTCTTTGAATGGAGGCACCTGGTCAGTTATTAGGAATACTCAACTTGGTGCTAAGATGCCATTATTTGGGAGAATGGAGGCACCTGGTCAATTACTAGGAATCCTTAGTCTGGTACTGAGAGCCATTATGGTGCAATGTGTTTACACATGGTCAGATGTAAGTGCAATGCCCTTTTGATGCTGTGTGTTTTCACATGGTCGGATGTAACTGCAGATCCCTTCCAGTGCAGTGTGTTCACACATGGTCGGATGTAAGTGTAGAGGACTTCTGATGTGGTGTGTTCACACATGGTCGGATGTAAGTGTAGAGCCCTTCTGATGTGGTTTGTTTGAACATGGTCAGATATAAGTGTTGAGCCATTCTAGCGCTATGTGTTTACACATGGTCAGATGTGAGTGCTGGGCCTTTCTGAGAAGATGAGGTCAGATGTGAGTGTTGGGCATGCCTTTCTGACAAAATGAGGTCAGATGTAAGAGCTAGGCAGGCCATTCTAACTTAGGGTCAGATATAAGTTTTGAAGAATACCTACATGGAGGCTAGGCCTACAATTAACATGAAAAAGGGCTAGCTCTGTAGAACTTCCTGTGACGAGAAGAATGAAGAGATAGCACCATTTGATTGATATAGCAGAAGCAGTAATGATGATGATGATTCAGTGATGTTCCAGCTTTGATGATGATCTAGATCAAGTGATGATCCATACTTGATGATGATCCAGCAATGACGATCCAGATCAAGTGATGAGCCGAACTTGATGATGATCCAGATCAAGTGATGATCCATACTTGATGATCTAGTGATGATCCAGATCCAATGATGATCTAGACTTTATGAAGATGACTTAACAATGAAGATGACTTGACGATGAAGATGACTTGACAATGAAGATGACTTGAAGATGAAGATGACTTGAAGACAAAGATGACTTGATGATGATCCAAATGATACAGAGAAGAAGACTTGTGCTGATAAATTGTGTCGAGAGAATACCTTCCTAGTTAAGAGAGAGTGTTGATGTATTTATAACTTCGCAATGTATTCACTTGTATATCTTATGTATTGTACCCTGATGTTTATTCCAGGAAGTATCTATAATTTAATTGAGTCATGTCATGCCCTGATGTTCTGATTGGGAGATTCAATAATGTAAACAAGTCATGTAAATTCATTGAGGTTAACCCTCCATTGTAAGTCGGGGCAATAGTCCCCACATTTGTGTCAAGATTAACCCTCCTTTTTGATTGGAGGGGAAAGTCCCCACAGTTATGGGGCACTAGGGTTATTATACTCTCCTAGAGATGTCAGCTCTAGTAGATAATTGTTAAGTGGGGTCGACATGTTAAAGTGGACATTAAGTGAATGAAAGAATATAAATAGAGAGTGAGCCTCTCTATTTATTACACACACACTCACTCATTGGGGTGCATGAGTTAGAGAGGAGAATCTCTCTCAAGTGTGAGAGAGAGAACAAGCTGTGGAGATCATCTTTTTTGTTTTCGAGTTTTTCTACTGCCATTGGTGCTCATTCTATCTCTGAGGAAGTTGCAGGGTTTTCTCCTTTATGGTTTCCCCAAGGAAAATTCTTTGTGTCTCTTGTCTCTTGCGTTTATTGTTGTGCATGTTATTCTCTCAGATAAGATCCTAAGATAATGCTAGCTTGAATGATAAAAAATATAACAACATTTGTATTCTTAAAGACACCTAAAGAGATGTTTGATTCATTGACCAAGATATTTGAAGGAAAGAATATAAATCAGAAGATGACCTTGCAAAATCAGTTGAAGAATGTGAAGATCTAGAATGCAGATATCATATAGTCATACTTTACAAGGGTCTCTCAAATCAAGGAACAACTTGAAGCTGTGGGAGAATACATAGAGGATGGAGAAGTTGCGATGACCACCTTAAATGGTCTCCCTAGGTCATGGGACTGCTTTATTCAAGGAATTTGTGCTAGAACAAAGTTAATCACTTTCAGTAGGTTATGGGAGGAATTCTCACAAGAAGAAGCTTGAATCATAGCTTGAGAAGAAAAGATGGGAAATGAAGATCAATATCTCACATCACACACCAAGAATAACAAAAGGGTGCACTCTCATTACAAGAAAGAAAAACATCACCACCGGAATTAGAAGGATAACCTTATAAGACCCAATAGAGATCTATCTAATATCAGATGTTATGCTTGTGATGAGAAGGGAATTTTTTCCAAATATTGTCCCAAGAACAAAAGGAAGAAGAAGAACAAGAAAAGGTATCATGCTCACACTATAGAGGATGATGAACCTCCCAGGAAGAGAACTAGAGGAGACATTGAATATTCTTCAAGCAATGAAGAATATGTTCTGATTTCAGCTCTCACAGGTATTATTTCACATGGGACCAACGATTGGCTTGTAGATAGTAGGCCTTCCAAGCATATGAAATGATTTAAAGAATCCTTCATGAATTTATCTGAACACGAATCACCTCATAAGGTGAAACTTGGGGATGACTACCAATACCCTATAAAAGGAAGTGGTGAAGCCTCTTACAAGCTAAACTTTACAAAATATTTGAAGATGAAGGATGTTCTATATGTACCAGGACTCAAGAAGAATCTTCTCTCCATATCTGCATTGGATGCAAAAGGTATGAGTGTTTCATTTATTGATGTCCAATTTCTTATGTGTCCATAATGAAAGCCCATAGATGATGCAGTAGTGATTGCAGAGTAAGAGGGAGGCTTATACAAACTGAAGGGCCAACCTAAACAAGCCTTGTTCCATTACTCTGTGGAGCCAAGTGAATTATGGCATAGAAGGCTTGCACATGTGCACTATAAAGCACTATCACTTGCAAGAAAAGCAGTTAATGGTCTTCATGAAATCCAAACAAAGCATGAAGGAATCTACAAAGGATGTGCAAAGGGAAAGAACATAAAGAAGGAATTTCAAGTAGTGAGAGCAAAGAAAAAGGAATATTGGAATTCATCCACTTTGATGTATGTGGTCCAATGTCATCCAGTTCATTGAGTGGGTATGTATATTATGTTTCTTTCATTGATGATTTTTGTAGGAATACCTGGATATATTTCATGAAGAGAAAAGATGAAGTATTCAGCAAATTTAAGGAATTCAAAGCCCTGATAGAGAATCACACGGAAAAGAAAATCAATACCTTTTGATCAGAAAATGGTGGATAATTCACATCAGCATAATTCAAGGAATTATGCATAGATTCAGGGATTAAGAGGGAGTTGACCACACCACAATCCACAACAAACTAGAGTTGCAGAAAGGAAGAACAAAACAATTATGGAAGCAACAAGAGCAATGCTTCATGATCATGATATTCCCATGCATCTTTGGGAAGAAACTTCAAGAAAAATTGTGTATGTACAGAATCATACTCCACATAGAATACTAGACAACAAGACACCAGAAGAAAATTTCTCCGGAAAGAAACCAAAAGTCAGCCATCTTAGGATATTTGGCTGCTCGATGTACATACACATTCCAAATGAGAAAAGAACGAAGTTAGACCCTTCAGGAAATAAGGGCATATTTGTGGGATATAGTGAAAATTCAAAGGCTTAAAAAATATACATTCTAGGATACAAGAAGATCGATATCAGCAGGGATGTGACATTTGACAAAGACTCAACATACAACAAATCTAGAAAACTACCTATTAAAGACATTGAAGAACCAGAAGTGCACAGGATCCGAGATACAACAATGAATGAAGCAACTTCAGAGGGATATCAAGAAATTGAAGAACCTCAAGAACCTGTAGATCCACCCCGTGACAAGAATCTTACAAGAGGAAACCAACATGGGTATGAGAGGAAATTCTAGATGCATAGAGATATGGCACTCTAGAAGGAATACACAGAGAAAGCAATAGACCTAGTCCATACTCCAGTTATGTAGCCTTGATGTGCGACATCATTAACAAGGAACCTTCCAACTATGAATAAGCAGAAGAAAAGAAAGAATGGAAAGATGCCATGATCGAGGAATACCAGGTGATCATGAAGAATGATGTCTGGTATGTTGTCCTGAGACTAGAAGGAAAGTTTGTTGTGAATTCCAAGTGGATATACAAGATCAAGCATGATGTAGATGGAACCATAGAGAAATATAAAGCAAGATTTGTGGCACGTGACTTCTCCCAGAAGGAAGGGATAGATTATGAGGAAACTTTTGCACCTATATCCAGATACACTTCCATCAGAACAATACTTGCTCTGGCTGCAGTGATGAAATGGAAGATACACCAGATGGATGTCAAGAAAAAGGTCTTGAATGGAGTAGTGGAAGAGGAAGTGTATGTGGAGCACCCACTCAAATTTGAGACACATGACATGCAGACTCAAGTGTGCAAATTGAAGAAAGATTTGTATTGATTGAAGCATGAGCCCAAGACATGGTACGGTAGGATGCAAAACTTCTTGACTAGTTTGGGCTTTACCAAGAGTAAAGAAGACTCCAATATTTACTACAAGTCTGAGAAAGGGAACACAGTAATACTCCTACTATATGTAGATGACCTGTTTGTGACAGTTGAAGATGGGTTGATTGCATATACAAAGAGGAAGCTTGATTCCCAGTTCAAGATGAAGGATTTGGGCATGATGCATTATTTTCTAGGTATGGAGGTGTGGCAGAGTACAGATAGAGTCATCCTTGGTTAAGGGAAGTATACAATAGAGATCCTGAAGAGGTTTTGGATGATGGAATGCAAGGAAATATCCACACCCATGGCTTCAAACTTGATGCTACTTTGTGATGCTTCATCAGAGTTAGTTGATGACACAATATATTGTCAGATGATTGGGTCATTGATGTACCTGACGAACACAAGACCAAACAAATGCTTTGATGTGAACACTTTGAGCTAGTTCTTGATGGATCCGAGACAAGTTCACCTGGTTGTTGCACAATATATATTGAGGTACCTGAAGGGTACAATTGATTATGGGCTCAGATATGACGCAAATCAAAAGGTTAACCTACAAGGTTATGTTGATTCAGACTAGTCTGACAATGCCTTAGATAGGAAGAGAACTTCAGGGCATTGCTTCAATATGGGATCAGGTGTGATCTCCTGGTTTAGCAGGAAGTAGTCTTGTGTGGAACTGAGTACAACCAAACCAGAATATGTCACAACTTGTTCAACTAGTTGTGAGGCAGTATGGCTTAGGAAGCTACTGTCTGATTTGTTTGATCTCCAGTTAGAGGCACCTCGTATCTTCTGTGATAACCAAAGTTGTGTGAAGTTGTCTAAGAACCCAATGTTATATGACAAGTCAAAGCATATTGAGATAAAGTACCACTATATTAGGGATATGGTACATAAAGGAGTAGTGAAGCTTCAGTATGTTGTGATAAACAAACATATAGTTGATGTGTTAACCAAGCCACTAGCCAAAGTTAAGTTTGAATACTTCAGAGAAAAGCTTGGTGTACTTCATATCGAGGTTCCTCCTAAGGGGGTTTTATCAATCTAGAAGACACAGATGCATGAGAGCCATTATCACATGGTGGTAGGTGTGTCCTCCCATGGTGCAGATGTAAGGAATGTGGTCGATATGTGTGCATCTGGGCTGTGCTCCGAGTGACAATGAGATGATCTAAAGATGATAAGGTGATAGTAGGGCTTCAGGTTTTGTAGAGGCATATACTCAGTCCTGGGATGATCCTTCAGGTTTTGCAGAGGCATATAATCAGTCGTGGGAGATCCTTTAGGTTTTGCATAGGCATATAATCAGTCCTAGGATGCTTGTTATGGAGAAAAATTCCTATGGCTTGGGGTGTACCACAACAGACAGAGTAACCGCAGAAATCAATCCCTTCCCAATATGCAAGAGAATTAAAACATCTAACACTAAAGGATCTCGAAACATACCTTATTCCAGATGGTTGATGTAGATCCCCATTGATCTTTTCCAATACCGCTTATGTTATCAATTGTCTCTCTCAACAATCAGCAAACAAGACAAGCACGCTATATAATGGTGTTAGACCTACTCTAGCATATATAATAAATAATGTATAAGCAATTAAAAGAATCCATGGATTCAATATTCATTTAAATGAACATCATTGGACAGGAAAAGATATTTCTATTAATCTAAATAAGAGATTACAAGAATGACAACCTCTGTTGGCATGTCTACGAACCAGAGAAACTGAGTCCTCCACCTGGGCCTCCACCACCTCAATCCTCCATCTCTCGATAGAAATCTCACAAGAAAAGGAAAGCTTGGGAAGAACACTAAGTGTTCCAAGGGACAAAGGGATGTAGACTCAAGTATAAGCTACAGTAACAATGGACTATAGTTTTCTTGCTCTTCAATTCCTCTCCTTTTAATGTATCCAAAGGGTTCCTTATATGGTGCTTCAATGGGGTAATGGAAGGTCAAATCTGAGTGATCTCAAGGCATATGGAAGGCCAAGAGACAAGTGAATCAGATCCACATCAAGGAAAACTCCAAAAATCTTTGGCCTTTTGCACACATCCCAATGTATGCGGGTTTAAGGGTTATATCCACGTATATACGCGAGAAAGGGTTAAAGAGTCACGTATGGAAAATAACATGTGTTTTTAGGGATGATCATGGAAACATCAAAAGTAAAAAAATATTCTATGGGGTCCAAAGAGTTTGCAGAGGGACATGGAAGGCCATAAATGTGTGAGCTACCATGTGTGGTAAAATCAGCTATAACAAATGCCCCCTAATGTGTGAGGTCAGAGGGGTGATAGGATGGCCAAAATACATTATAGGTCCATCCCAAAAGTGGAGTGATGAAGAACCAGGTGGAAGAACCAGCTATCCAACAATACAGTACAAATATCTTTGCATATGACTGCAAGTACATACAGTAGTCCCGGATACATAAGAGTACAATGGCCATGAATAGGCATGATACAAAATATGACATGTGTGGTCATCACCATGTACAATATAGATAGATCAGAATCTNAGATCTACATAATGGCTGAAGATATCTGACATAAACTCGAATCAAGTCACAAGAGATGAAATCTCGTGAACACTGGAACGATCAAGGAGGTAGCATATATGAAATGCCACCAATCTAGAAAGTCTTCTACACAAACTGCTATGAGTACATGTCCTACTATGTGAATAGAGGTGTCGAGATCGAACATAGTAGTCCATCGTCTGATTATCGGTCATTGACGTATACCGTTAACAGACGCGAGATCACCCACCGATAATGAAAATGGGAATCAAGGTACTAGAGTGCAATTTAACAAGTGTGAATAAATGTGTTGAGGTCAAACACTTTAAACAATCCATTGATTAGGGGACATTGATGTATTCCCAAAGCTGTCAATGGCGAGAGAACCTGTCGTTGATGACTGCAAGTCTCAAGGCACTCAAAATGACTCTAGACTCCTATCCCAAAATAAATGATCTGAAGTCGATGGGATGAAATCCAATGGAAGGAGGGAATTAAGGCATCCCCCATCATCCAACACGAGGTACTCAGCAAAGCTATATAATGTGGAAGGACTCGATCATAATGTGCATGAACCAGTACCAGTATCGAGAATGGCCAACATGCAAAGTCAAGAAAACTGAGGAATGGTCGAATCAGGATTCAACTTCCTTCGAACAATAGAATAAAGGAGAATGGTGACTGAATGTAGGCTGCATAGACTCAATATACAAAACTGGGACATCTTTGTGACATAGGAGGCATCGACAGAGGCTCCATAGGGACTGGAAGCTTAACTAGTCAGTGGAGATAAAATCAGAGAAACGAGTACAACTCCTAAAGTCAAACTATTAACCAAACCAATGGATGTGATATATCGTGCTATGTTCGAAGGCGACATGACTTGACTGCTGCCAAAGATAACATCTTTTCCTATCTGACTTTTTGGTTTTTTGATTTTTTTTTGGACTTTTTCAAATATTTTGAAAAGCTTGAAAAAGAATAAAAGTGATTTATAGTTACAAATCTAGGAGGAGATGAGTGTCAAGGGGCAAACAAACTAGTTCTAAGTAGCGGAACATACCTATGCTCAATGTAAGGAAACATGTGTAGGAAAACGACACTCGGGGGAAAGTTCCCTCCCAATAAAAAATGGGGAATCAAGCTACAAAAGATATATAAAAAAGGCTCTGCTTGGCTAGACATGAGACAAGCTCGAGCTATATGGCTGATACTCAAAGTCAGGGAAGTCGACATAAGGCTCAATAAGGAAAGCAAAACTCATGATAATGCATTTACAACTTGACATACAAAGGAGTCCCAAGGAAATGGTCAGCATAAAGTTCAAGAGGAGTATGAAGCTCTTGCTCAAGGACATGGTGGGACTAAAAGGGACTCCTGAACCTAATAGAGGACTAACAACATTGGTACCAAATGCAAAAGGGATCTAACTAAGACACCCATGTATAGGAAAGCTCTACCATTCACATAGTACCACTTCTAACAACAGCATGAAGGTTCCATGATACCATGGAATGGGTTCATACCTAAGGCTAAGATGGAATGGTCATAAGGAAATACATAAGTGCAAGTGCATGTGATATCCTAACCTATATGCTAGTTAAGACATAATACCTATGATAAGCACGAATGGGTTGAAACCTCGGAGAGAGTGTACAAAAACTAGGCCCTATATGACAACCATATTAGTCCAAAACAACCCAAAATAGTCAATAAAGAATCCAAACTATAAGATATAGGGAGGAATGATCATGACAAATGAACCCAAAGGAAACAACATAGTGAATGATGGGACATAAAAAATGAATGTAAGGTGTAGACCCAACGTTCAGGCATCCACTACCACCCCCATGAGGGTGACCACCGGTGTAAAGACCGAGAGAAGGGAGTCAACATCCTCCACAAATTGTGTAGAGGGCAGAATGTGACCACTCCCAAATCTATGAGCAGGGTAAGGGGCTGTGATGCCCCCAAGTCTGACACCAGGGTGTGCACTAGGACCAAGGATGGGTGATAGGATACCAGGCATGCCGAAAATAAAAGGACCCAAACTCAAGAGAGCATAAATATACTCAAGTAATCGTGATCCCAAAGGCCAACTAGTGCACAAAGACCAAAAACCTGGCCAAAAACTGTGATCCCAAAAGTTGCATGTATACACGGATTTTGGCCAAAAACCTACATGTATACGCGACTTTTGGCCAAAAATCCACATATGTACGCGACTTTTGGCCAAAAACCTGTGTATATAGAGAAGACAATGGTAAAAAGTAGGCCAAGGGTGAAACCAATAAAGGGGAGTGTCAATGGATGAACATACTATAAAATGAAACACAGAAACAAGGAGAAACAAAGAGCAAGTCAAGAATATCAAGCACATTGTGCCCCCAAACCCCAAATAAAAACAAGGTACATCCCCAGTGGAGTCGCCACTTCTGTTACGGAGAAAACTTCCTATGGCTTGGAGTGTACCAAAACAGACAGAGTAACTGCAGAAATCAATCCCTTCCCAATATGCAAGAGAAATAAAACATCTAACACTAAAGGATCTCAAAACATACCTTATTCGGAATGGTTGATGTAGATCCTTGTTGAGCTTTTCCAATCCTGCTTGTGTTATCAATTGGCTCTCTCAACAATCAGCAAACAAGACAAGCATGCTATATAATAGTGTTAGATCTACTCTAGCATATATAATCAATAATGGATAAGAATTTAAAAGAATCCATGGATTCAATATTCATTAAAATGCACATCATTGGACAGGAAAAGATATTTCTATTAATCTAAATCATAGATTACAAGAATGACAACCTCTGTTGGCACGTCTGTGAACCAGAGAAACTGAGTCCTCCACCACCTCAATCCTCCATCTCTCGATAGCAAGCTCACAAGCAAAGGAAATCTTGGGAAGAACACTAAGTTCTCCAAGGGACAAAGGGATGCAGACTCAAGTATAAGCTACAACAACAATGGACTATAGTTTTCTTGCTCTTTAATTCCTCTCCTTTCAATGTATCCAAAGGGTTCCTTATATAGTGCTTCAATGCGGTAATGGAAGGTCAAATCGGAGAGATCTCAAAGCATATGGAAGGCCAAGAGACAAGTGACTCGGATCCATATCAAGGAAAACTCCAAAAATCTTTGGCCTTTTGCACACATCCCGATATATGTGGGTTTGAGGGTTATATCTGCATATATACGCGAGAAAGGGTTAAAAAGTCATGTATAGCAAATAACATGTGTTTTTAGGGATGATCATGGAAACATCAAAGGTACAAAAATAGTCCATGGGGTCCAAAGAGTCTGCAGAGGGACAGGGAAGGCCATAA
>LPNX010423599.1:15737-34654 GCA_001517045.1 Pseudotsuga menziesii
GCTCCTTCAGGTTTTACAGAGGCATATAATTAATCCTAGGAGATCCTTTGGGTTTTGCAGAGGCATATAATCAATCCTGGGATGATCCTTCAGGTTTTACAAAGGCATATAATCAGTCCTAGGAGATCCTTTAGGTTTTGTAAGGAATTAAGTCCTAACCTATACCTACTTAATGATTTGAAGACCTACATGGAGGCTAGGCCTACATCCAACATGAAAAAGGGCTGGGTCTATAGACCTTCCTATGACGATTAGATTCGAGAGATGGTACCATTTGATCGAGATGATGAGGATATCAACAACAATGGTGATGATGATCCAACATTGAAGACTTGTGCATATATGTATTGATGTCTGTGTCAAGAGAATACCTTCCTAGATAAGAGGGAATGTTAACGTAATTGTAACTTCAGAAGATATTCACTTCTATATTTTATATTGTATTTGTATTTTATTATTGTACCTCCAACGGATATTTTAATTCCTCTGATCAGGAGGGTCATCAGTGAATTTGAGTCATGTAAAGTTATTAACGATAACTCTCCTTTGTATGTCGAGGCATTAGTCCCCAGAAAATAAGTTGTAATTGGGTTATTAGACTCTCCTAGAGAAGTCGGCCCAGTAGAGGAAAAACTCAAGTGGAAAATAGCGTATAAATGGAGAGAGTGACTCTCTATTTTAGACACACCCTCACTCATCAGGTTCGCATGAGAGAGAGAGAGAGGGAGAGGATAAGCTTGCAAAAGTGAGAGAGAGAAGATGTCAAAGGTCATCTTTATACTTTTGGTTTTTACTTTTGCTACTAGTGCTCATTCTATCTCTGAGGAAGTTACAAAGTTTTCTCCTTTATGGTTTCCCCAAGGAAAATCTTTGTGTCTCTTGTCTCTTGTGATTATTGTTGTGCATGTTATTCTCTTAGATAAGATCCTAGATCATATTGAATAAACTATAAAAATCTAACAGTTTTGGGATCAAACCTTATTATGGAATGCAGTTATTATCATGATTTGATCAACATTTTCTACAGTGTTTAAGGTTTGTCCAAAAACTTACATAAATCTAATTTATTGGAGCATTGTGTTGATCTAGTAGTGATCACATAAATTAGTGCCTTTTTCCAGGTTAAAGTGAATCTTTTATCCTCTAAGAACATATATCTTGGATACTATATAAATCCAAATGGTTATAGAGCTGGAGACTAGCTATGGTTGTTAAAAAGATTTGATATATGTATCAAACACTGGTGTTGGTGCTGGTTATCTCTTGGCGGGAAGATGATATTGGCTGAATCGGTGTTGGAAAGCTTAGTTGTATACTGGTTAGCATTGAGTAAAATTTCGAGATCAATTTTAAATGCAATCAGAAAAAAAGATATTTGCTTTTCTTTGGTCAAGCAATGAGGAAAAGACCAAATGCCATCTTGCAAAATGGGATGTAATTGCTCGACCAAAGGAAAAAGAGGGATGGCCTTTGAAAAATATTTACAAGTTCTCTTTAGCTTTAAGAGAAAAGAGTTTGGCTGGCCATTTTTGGAGAAACCCTATGGACCAAAGTTCTTCCAGCAAAATATTTCAAGTAGCTCTCCCTAGTGTAATGGGTCCGCATGGAAATAAGTCGCAGAAAGGTGTATCTAACTTTTGGAATGGCCTCATTGACTCCATTTATATATGCGGCAATTGGTTAGCTTGGATTCCTGGAAATGGTTGATCCATTCGTCTGGGGGATGATCCTATAATCGGGGGACCTTCACCTTTTCAACTATCTAGAAATTTGAAAATTTTCCTACATGCTAAAGGATATTTCACCTCGATTCATATCACCTATCCATTGATTCGTGCAGACATCCGACATGGATGGATAACCACTTCTCAGCTGGGTCTGTGTGGTATCTTGGGTGCTGAATGGTCGAAGTATATCACTGGACTACAAAAGGCTCTTTTTTCATTGATGATTGTGTTGATGAACTAAAATGGTCTTTTAACATGAACACTGACATATTAACAACCTCTCTTGCTTATCGACAATTAATAGAGGAGATTATGTTCAATCTACAATGGTGGCATAAAGCAATATGGTCATGGCAAGCACCGTATAAAATAATAATTTTGCTTTAGTTGGCATTGGATAACCGTCTTCTTACTTTGGATAATCTCTCCAGGAGGGATATGATTGGTCCAAAATTTTGTATTCTTTATGGGATCCACTAAAGAAACTATCTACCATATTTTTGTTTCTTGTTCTCTCTCTAAGTCAGTATAGTAGCTTGTTGCTCGGGTATTAAAATGCACAGACTATTGGAAGGGGAGATCCCTATTAGATTGTCTTTCATCCTCAAAAGATCATGTTCCTAAATGAAAGTTCTTGCCTTGTTTTATCTCCTGGGAACTCTAGAAAGGTAGGACCATGAAATTTTTTGAAAATATTCCTATAAACGCTCTATCTATTTGATACAGGGGTATGGAAACCTTTAAAGAGTGCTCCGAGGAAAAGGGCACTAGATCCAAGCCTCCAAAAAGTTATCTACCTATGGCTCTTTTCCCAATTGATAAGTTGGTGGGATTTTTTATGGATCCTCGATACAGGTTTCTTTTTCCTGTGGAGTTGGTGCTATACTTTTCTTGGATCAAAACAGATTCTACAAGTTGTGGATGCGATGTGGCTCTGGATCAAACACCAAGGGTGAGCTTGTATCATTATGGCTCCTTCTGCATTTCTCTTTCATCCTTGGTTTGGATGCGGTCTAACTTCATGGTGATTCAAAAGTCATCATCGATTGCGCTTTGAATTTTCATGGAATAAACAATTTACACCTATCAACTTGGCTTAAACGGACTAGGCAACTGATAAATATTTTTAGGGACATCACTTTCACGCATGTTTTCAGGGAGCATAACCATATAGTTGATTTTCTTTCAAAGAAAGGCCATTTGGCGGTGGAAGGTTTTTATTTCTTCGAGCTCTGGGAAAATGGCTCCCTTTCATCATAAGGTCGTCTCCAGACTTTCTTGTCCTGATCCTTTTTGGACTTGGGTGAGTTTTTGGTGGATGTCATAGACTGCTTCTATTTGGTCCCTATTAAGCTCTGGACTTTGACCTAGGACGATTTTTGCTTCATTTTGTTTGGCCTCTATTTCTAACTACGATCCTACGATCCTTGACTTTTTGGCTCCTTGTCTTTGTCTTTATGTTTATATGATCTATTTATGGCTCCTTGTCTTTGTCTTTATGCTTGTATGGTCCATTTATAGAATGTTTGTATGGTCTATTTATAGAAAACCCAGTTTATGTACTACACATACATATACCTTAATAAAATATAGTCTTTAAAAAAAGAACAATTTAAACATAGATTTTAAAAATATATATATATATTAACAATTTGTTAATCCATTATCGTCATTGCACCTGGTCTAACTTAAAATGGAATGCTTTATCCATGTAAAACATCGATGAGAACTTAGAAGAAACGAAGGGTTTCAATTGTCCTTAGAATGTGAAAACGGTACATGGATGGAGGAGACCAGATAGGTTAAACCAAACATAGGATTTAGTGCCACTTTTCCGTGTGATTTCGATCACTGAGACCCCACACAAAAACATCCTCCATTGAATTAATTACCCCATTTAGCGACAATCTCTCTATTTTATCAATGCTTTGTCTCCTTTGTCGGTTACACAATCCATGATTTGTCGAAGCAAAAACCGACAATTCCTAGGGGAGAGTGCCAAATCAAAGCAAGCGGCAGCTAAACAGCGGCGTCTTGACTAGAGCCAAGAAGTTGATATATTATTATTATTATAATAATAAGTGTTTGCGTTCGATCCACGAAAGTATCTTTTATTATTTGTAATGATTTAGGTAGTGCAACTTTCACGTGAGGACGTGGTGGCTATTCTCTTTCCTGTATCCAATTCCAGGCGACAAATACATATGCAGTGTAGCATTTAATGCGATGGCGGTCGCATTGTCCGCCGTCGGATCTTACTTTGGAAAGGATTCGATGGCGGACAGTGCGACCGCCGTCGCATTAATTGCTACACTGCATAATATGTATTTTTCGCCCCAATTCCATGCCTTCCCAAGTTCCCACTCAAAAAACATATAACTATCATTGGTCTGCCACCTTATGGTTGAATGAGGTCATACGGTGATGGTGTATATGGGTTATACTTTTTATTCACTAGTTGTTTAGGGTTATTTTATTAAGAAATATGTTAACATTAATATTTCAATACAAGTTTAGTTAGATTATATAATCTATAAATTTATTACAAAGTGGCTTAAAAAAAGCAAACATGTTACTTATAAGATTTAAAACCATGGAAAAGATAATAAGCATTTTTTTCTATCAAACGTTTATAATAAAGATAAAAAGTCATTATAATAAAGAGAAAAAGTTTTTTCAATTTATTTTAATAGTATGCTAAAAAAAATTGTAAAATAAATTAATAAAAAATAATCATTGGTTAACTTTATACTATTTAATGTAATTTTAGAAAAAGAAAAAGGACAAAAACTAAGGGTAGAAGATTATCCAAGACCACCATTGCTATCTAATTGCTTCAGTATAAATTTGGTTAACTTATACTATTTAGTGTAATCTTATAAAATGACAAAAACGTGGTGTTTCGTTTAGTTTTCAAATATCTAATTGTTTGAGTAAAATTTATGTTTAATATATTAAAATGGAAAAGAAAACATTATTTTATTGTGATTATTTTAATGCACAACTTAATTTTTATAAATCAAATCTTAAAATATCCAAAACGATTTAGAAATCGTAAAATAGATCTTCAAAACTATGTTATGTTATAGTTTTATGTAACGTTCGCATTTTTCTATTTTTATAAATCAAATCTTAATCCAAAACGATTTACAAACCATAAAATAGATCTTCAAAAATATGTTATGTTATAGTTTTATGTAACGTTCACATTTTAAAATTTTAAAGTATGTGCTCGTCCCCTCTCTAGTACTAGTTTATATGGTAAAAAAAATATTAACGTATCGACATTTAATAGAGTTAACATGTAATTAGGAGAATAAATGCACTCTTTGATTGTTTTTTCTGTTTAAATATATTCTAAAATTAATGGTTAGAAATCTAATTTTTAAGGTTATAATAAAAGTATATTGTATTATTGGGGCACTAGGAGCGGGGATTCTTTTCCATCTTGACAGAGATCAAGTTTTACTATTTCTAGGGGCTTAGGAAAAGCCACAAATAATCAAGCGGAAATATATGTTTTGTTCATGGTTTTAGACTTCGTTGTTTTTCTTGAAATTTGAAATGTTTTGGTCTTAGGAGATACTTTGTTGATTGTCTAGTAAACTCAAAAAGGCATGTCGCTCGAGGATAGAATTGCTAGAAGATTGCACTCTTGTATTGTTGATCTTGTGAGGTGCATCAATAAAATTAGCATAATGCATAATTCCAGAAGCAATAACTAAGTTGTCGATCAAGTTAGCGAATCTTTATGCTAATCTTGGCAATGGAGAAATAAGGAAAAATGGGGACCAACCTTATATCTGGTGGCTCCCCTAAGTGATAAATTTGAACATGAAATTATTGTTTATGATCTGGGGAACATGAATTCCACTTGGTGAATGTTGATATTCCTAAGAGCATGAATTGAAGGAGCCATTACTCCACACATAGGAGAAGGCTCGGGAGAACATGCCCTATTGACTAAATTTTGGGGTTTTTGTAATATGGCATTGCTCATTTATGGCAAGCGATTTGGTATTTTCTTTGTTTTTTCTTCCTGGTTAGAGGATGGCAAGGGAATGCTTTGGGTGACTATGAAATACATTGTTGGGTTCGCTATCCTTTTTGTGACACAGTCTTCCCTTAGGGGAGAGAAATTGACCTTGGAGAATCCACAATTTTGTGTTGTCTTTTTGGGGCTAGTCCCTTTAGTTCTCCCTTGTATGTCTTTATATTTGACCTGGTGGTCTTTGAGCACTTCCATGTTGTTGGCTACTTTTCCTAACTCACGCGAACCAGGTTCTGCACAGCCTGTCAACTCAACAAACACCCAAGATACTGGCCCGACAGAGCAAGCCCTATCAACAAAACCTGCGAAGCAAGCACAGTCCCACCAGAGATATCTCTTCAACGGGTAACCGCCGGAACCATGTTTTCGCGATTGCCGAGTGATTATGTTCCCTTGGCGTGTAGCTAAGGAACTCGACCAAGTCACGAGGATGGAGTCATTTTCGTCGAACTGTAGCGCACACTACGCATATATTCTACTAACTACTAACAACATGACACAGATTCAGCCTTAGTACTTTAAACATGACATAATGTAAAAGTAAGCTAACAGACAGGCGTAGCATACAGGCGTGCAACAGCGCTCGCGCCATGAACCTAAACTAACACCCAGAACCAGTGCATAATAACCTATTCATGCATTTGAGCTCTTATTGACAGTGCAACATTCATTCAATCATAACAGGACTGGCATCATAAGCATAAACAATCATAACATAAAGATTCACAACATTAATCATCCATTTGAACCCAAGAGATAACGTGGAAACCCATATGGGAAAAACCACCAAGGTGCTCTTCATCTAGCATGAGAAAATGATATAGCACCTTGCAGACTGATCTTATGATATGTCTTAAAGACTCAGACTTATGCTTCTCATGCTCTCTGTCTTATTTCTCCTAATCTACCGCTACTACCTACAGATCCGCACACGGCCTAGATCGATCTCTCTATCATCTGAACCGCTCTAGCAGAGCTTCTCTTCTATGGTACTAACTCTGTCTGCATCCTACAGACTTTTGACTATTCTACTACTCTACTCTCTCAGCTTCACTCTGATCTCTCCTCTGTAATCCCCTTTTACAAGAAGCTATGGAAAATCCAACCTAAACATAATTACAACCAACAAAACCATGTACGAGACCAACCCTTTCTCTATTGAATCCCTCCTATTTATACTATTTTACATGACCACGTAGGGTCGACTGCATACATCCAGTCTGTTAATTGTGACCATCATCCACCCCTCAGGCTATAGTTGTGGTGATCATGACTTGACACGAGGCACTAATGACCTTACTTACAGCGTGCTTTCCCTCATGTGGAGTTCGTCAACTTAAGCCAACTTCAGCACCCACGATCGCCCTATCGCTTTCGGCCATTATTCTGTACTTATGCTACCTTTGTACCCTACAGCATCTTCCTTCCATGAAGTTTCCTACTTCTACGTAGATGACATGTTTTGCGCATACTCTTCTTCTGCGCAGCTTCCCTCGTTCATGCAGTTTCCTTTGTTCGTGCAGGTTTCCTTGCTTGCACTTGCATTGTGTACTAACTCTTGCGCTTATTTATTATGCGCTTTCCCCAGGCCCAACAGGCCCCCAACACTCAAATGTGGCTCATCCCGAGCCACTAAGCAGTGGACATAGTAGGTGGCATGATATGCGTAGTCGCTTCTTTTGGAAATTTAAAAATTTTATTTATTTTTATTTATTTATTTTTGGCAGTGTTTCCTACATCGCTGGCCCATTCAATACTCGGAAAAAAATTTAAATGATGGAGCTTGGAGCTATACAGTTTCGTCTTCTGCCTCATTTGGCGAGTCTATCTCCATAGGTTTTTCTTGTGTGTGCTCCTGCTGTTCTTGATGGTGTTCTACCTGATCCTCTTCATCTTCCTACCCATGTTCATCTTCCTTTTCCTTGTCTTCTTTCTGTTCCTGCTCTTCTTTTTCCTCTTCCTGCACATTCTCAGGTACATCTTCCAGCGCAGATTGTCCTGCACCTCCAATCTTCTGCTGGAATTGGGAAAAAATGGGAGTAAGCCGTTCTATCTCCCGGTAGGCTTCATCTTCCTGCCGCTCTAGTTCCTAGACTCTGTCGGTACTAGGGTGTTCCATCGAGGTATTGTCTAGTGCCTACGTGAATTTGGTGATTCGCTGCTGGATAAGTTGAATTATCCCTGTTAGCCTTTTAGCTTCAGCCTACTTCTCAGTCATCTCCATATTGCGGATGTTTTCTTGGTCGTGCAGGGTTCTTGCCTTGTCCAAGAGCTACTTGAGCTCAGCACCTTTGGCGATTTTCTCGTTAGTTGGAAGCTTCTTAATCTCTGCCTTCACTACCAGAACCTATAGGTCTGCTTGCCGCACTTGTTCGGAAATATTTTCTGCAGTCTCATCGTTAATGAGTCATTCCCATGTCATGAAAATTGCTTCCACCACCTCTGTACAGATCTGCTCGGCTTCCCGAAGATGGGCAATAGCTTGATTTACTGATTCTTACCTTTGTTGCAGCACTTTGGGGGGCGTGCTCCGCTGTTGGTTGGTTTTCATCTCCTGACCCTGTTTCTTTAGGTCTGCAGCCAGTTTGGATAGTCGCCTCAGCTGGTGCACATGTTCTGCCTCAACTTCTTTCTCCTCATTTGATAGTTGTGCGACTACCTCCTTTATAGCTTGTTCCAGTGAAGCCTACTTTTGGGCTCGGGATTCCAGGTCTTCCTACTGGCACTTGATAAATTTCTTACGCTACTTTGCTTTCTTGGTTGCCTTGGCTTCCTGATATGCAACCACATTTTCTGATATTCTGACCTCTGTGGCAGCAACATGCTGAATGGAATATATCTGCGGCAACGTTAGCTTAGAGAAATCCAAAATCAATGTGTCCAAGCTGTGGACACTTACCTCTTTTTCTGCTTCTTCTATAGAAAATGCTCGTGCGATCATTTCTATTATTAATGGTGGGAGCATCAATGGCATCGCCAAAGTGTCTGCTGGGTCTACACCATAGGTTTCAGCCTACATGGTGTTGTGCACTTCTGCGATGGTCTCGACCAGCCGGTTAACTTTCGTAGTGATGGAAACCGTCCAGTTGGTTTTCCTGCTTGTGAGGTTGCCCAAAGTTTTCTCCGCTACTTCGGCGACCACCTCAATGAGAAGAGTCAGATCCTCATCTGCTATTCCCATCACTTAGGATTGGTTAGCCTTCTGCTTCTTCCTATGTGGGATGGCTAAGGATTCTTCATCTTCCTCCATGGTTTCTTTTCCCTTCCTCTTCCTAGTTCTTTTGATGTGCACCTCCTCTTCAATAGGGGGGTATTCTTTGCCAGCATTGGGTGGGTCTCACTCTTCTTCTTCTTCTTCTTGGGAGTCATCCTGATGCTCTTGGGTACTAGTATTGGTGCGGTCCTGCGGTGGGTTCTCTTATGGACCCCCCTGGGAGACTTCCTGCGCTCTAGGCACCTCATGCTGGCTAAACCATTCCTTAGGCCAATCTTTGATCTCCCTTTCGATATTTGCATCCTTGAGGATAAAGAAATTTGAGAGTTCCTGCTTCTTAGGGTCATTGCGCAAGTGCATGATGATGTTGTATAGCCCTACGTGGAAGTGAATGAACGGATACTTGGCCATTGTTGCAAGTTTCAGTCGATATTGCTTGCGCACAATCTACCTAAGCCTTTCTCCTTGTAGAAAGAATGTAAGTTTGGCATCGGTCTTACACTTACTATCATTGTGGTCCCATAGGTTTTGGTACGGCATATCGAGGAACTCTACTGGGATATCCATAGGTTGATAATCTGGTGGCAGAGCCCATACCGTAAATGAGATTAGAATTAAAAGCCATGAGAAGTGAAACTTCGCCATGGGATGTTCCTGTGTGTCACGAGTGTCATCCATCAGTTCGTTCAGGAGGGACTGGGACCAGTTAATGTGCACTACTTGCGCACACTTTTTTGTTAGCTCTACTGTTGTAGCAGTGCACTCAGTAGGCCTAATCTTGAGTAGGACCTTACTGCACAAGATTTTTGCTGCAGCTCTTATAACACTGTCATCGATGGAGCTAAAGAGAAATCCCTTTCCACTGTGGAGAAGTTGGTACTTGGTCTTCATGTCGTTCTTATCTAGCCCCCCCCCCTCCTTGTGGAGGTATGGGGTTGGGTCAATTCCTTGCCATGGAAGACCTGTGATGGCTAAGATCAGGTCCACCATTACCTCATATGGATTGTTCAGCTAGAGGTAGCCTCTAGGGAAGCATACCAGCAGCTGCTTGACATACATTCTAACCGGGCCAGAGTGGTCGAAATAGGGCATAAGAAGCAGGTTTAAGATACCTGAATGCTCCAATCCATGTGCATACTCCATTGCAGAAACAATGTCTACATTCGGCGGTTCATTGAGCTCCACGACCATGAATTGATCTCTGGACATGTCTTGTTTCCTGGTGTTGTAGTCCTCAAACTTCAATTCCTAGAGTTTGGGAGTAATGAGATCTTGAGGCTGCGTGATTCCCTATAGAATAATGGGCTCTTCTAATAGTTTTGGTATGTCCACTAGCACTCTAATGGCGCCTGGCTTCCTTGGTGACACATACGGAGGCAGCAAGTTATTTTCTTCATCAGTCTGCTCTACTTCTGGAGGTGATGGTAGTGGCAGAACTGGGTCATCTCTGCGGGCCTTTGGTATCTTTGCTACGGGGCTAGAGGAAGTGGGGAGGTCTGCACTCGATGGGGCTCTGGCTATAAAAATTTGGGCTTTGACCAGCTGTACTGGTGGCTGGGTTGTAGGTACCCATGTTAGCTAGCCTCCTGCCAGTGGCGGACGTGGTGTCCTCTGTGGTGGTTTATGCGGTACCTTTGGCTTAGCCTGCATCTTCTTCATCTTTTTTGTTGGCCGACTGGGTTCAAGGATGTAAGGTACCTCTACTATCAAGCAGGGTAACACTGGTGAAATAGTGGAATCTTCACTATCACTAGAGAGCTCAATAATCATGGGTGTCGACTCTGGGGAAGGGGTTCTGTTTCACGTAGCGGCTTGGCTCTCTGGTTTCTTGGCTCTGTAAGGTAATGTAATTGTTATACGGACAAAAGTAACTACTTGTTATAGGTGCTTAGATCCCCCCACCTGTGATTGGACACAATGATGGACCATCTGATGGAGCACATGGGATCTTCCTTTGCTAGCTTTACTCGCACACTTAGGTTCCATAATTTAGTTGTTATGGTAGTTAAGGGTAATACGGTGGATAAGACCAAAAACCCCGCTGCCATTCTCCTCGGACTTTCTAAATTAATGTTACTGATTTTTCACTAGCACTGAATCCTTTTGGAATTCTTGTGCATTTAAGAGTTCGTCAGTGTCTGCTAGCTGTCTGCCACTCCCTACCGGTTGTCTCTTAGCTAGTTCATTGGTGGTTTTACAGGGCACCAATTTTCAGTGCACCGTTGTTTTTTTTAATGCGAGCCCCGGCCTTATGGGACTGTGCCGCAGTCATCGCGGTATGGTTTTAATTGGCTTCCATTGATCATACCAGCAACCAGTTTTCCATCCAACTTATGTAGTTTTACCGCGCCTGCTTTAGTAATGTGTGCAACCACGTACGGGCCTAGCTAGTGTGTTTTGAGCTTACCTGGGTGCTTCAAAAACATGCTGTCATACATAAGAATAAGTTCTCCTACCTTGAAATCCTTTCTTTTGATGTGGCGGTCATGCCATGCTTTCTGCCACTGTTTTTCTATGTTTTGATGGAAGCCCGCAATGAAGCATTCTTCCTCCAATTGAATCAGCTGCACAAGTCTTTCTTTCATGGCGTTGGTATCTGTCATCTCTATTAGTGCAACAATTCGCAGGCTTGGCACAATGTAATCCATAGGCACGGCTTCTTCTTGTCCATAGACTAAACAGAAAGGAGTGTATCCAATTAGTCGTTTTCATGTTGTTCTGTAAGCCCATAATACTACTGAGGCTTTCTGGTCCCAGTTATCTCTGCACACATTACAAACCTTAGTCAAAGCATTCTCTAGTATCTTGTTGAAGGCCTCCACTGTTCCATTTGCTTGAGGATGGTAGGGTGTTGTCTTCTTGTGCTGGATTTGGAATTCTGCAGCCAGTTCAACAATTAGCTTATTTACAAAATGCATACCTTGGTCCCTGATAAGGATCTTCGGGAAACCAAACCTTATGACAACATTTTCAAAAAGAAACTTCATCACTGTTGCGGCGGTGCAATATTTCACTGGTGTCATCTCTGCCCATCTTGTCAAGTAATCTGTAGCAGTTATAATATAGCGTGCACCATTCTATTTCCCTGGCGGACTAATAGGGCTGACAAAATCCATTGGCCATTTATCAAAGGCCTACAGTGTAATTTGTGGCACGAGTGGCATTTCATCACGTCGTGATGGTTTCCCTGTTCTTTGACATTTATCACAATAGCAATAGTATTTTCTTGTATCCATATGTACAGTTAGCCACCAGAGTCTAGCTTGCAAAATATTGTGCACTATTGCTTTCTCGGTGTAGTGTCCTCCTGAAACACCTACATGCGCTTCAGCCATTACCCATTGCCTTTCATGATCAAGGACACATCTGTGCCGTATTTCATATGGTCCCAAAATATATAGTTGTCCAGTGATTAGCATGTAATCTGAGGCCTTCAGAACTAGTTGTTTGTTTTTCCATGTCGAATAAACTTCAGGCGCATAGCCTGTATTCAATAAGTGTATAATAGCATCAAATTCTTTATCAACAACATCAATAGCAAATAGTTGCGCATCCAATAGATTATCCTCTAGGCTGGTGGGTTCCTCCCCACTTTCAATGCATGATAAGTGGTCAGGCCCAACATTCAATCGGACTGGTTTCACAATGACTTCAAAATCAAATTCTTTAAATAAGAGGAGCCACCAGCATATCTTCCCCCCAAACATCAGCTTATTAACCAGGTACTTCAGCATAGAATGATTAGTGAAAATTTTGAAGTGTCCACCCAATAGATAGTGTCTGAACTTTTGTAGCGTATAGACCATTGCAAGCCCTTCTCTTTCAATTGTGGTGTAGTTTTTCTCTGTTGTTGATAGTTTCCTGGTTGAGAATGCAATTGGGTGGTCAATTGCGCCCTCTCCTGGTTGGGTTAATACTACACCCAGTACAATTAATGATGCATCAACATGTACATGGAATTCCTTTTTCCAATCTGGAAATATTAATATTGGCGTGGTAGCCATTTTGTTCTTTAGCTTATCCAGACTCTCCTGACAGTATTTGTTCCACTCGAATTTGGCATCCTTCTTCAACAGTTTCTCCATTGGGGCAGTTATCTCCGTGTATCCTCTGATAAATTTTTGATAATATCCAGTATGTCCTAGTGTGGATTTGAGTTGTGTGACCGATGTAGGTGGAGGCAAGTCCAGAATAATTTCCACATTCATGGGATCAACCAGGATCCCATCGCGGCATACCACATGGCCCAGTAGCACACCAAATGGTGCACAAAATATACATTTTCTCAAATTCAGATACTGGTGACACCTTTCCAGCATCATGCATAGATTCTCAATATGGTTTCTTACTATAACAAAGATCATCCAATCATCAAAATATACTTCAAGAAACTTATGAATGAAATATTTAAAAGAAGAAACTACTATTCTAGAAAAAATAACAGGGGTGTTTTTAAGGCCAAAGGGCATTACCGTGTATTGGTAGCATCCCCGTTCTGTTACAAAGGTTGTTTTGTGGCGGTCCTCTTGTGCAATTCTGACTTGATGGTAGCCTGAGAATTTATCTGTGAACAAGTACATTTCTTGTCTGCCAACGATTTCCAGGACTTCATTGGTGAATGGATCATGTAAATAGGCGTTGTTTAGCTTCCTAAGGTCGACATAGATCTTGACCTCACCTGTCGCCTTTTTTGTCCTGGATCACTATAAGGCTTATCCACTCTAACTCTTCAACAGGTTCAATGATTCCTACTTCCATCATGCGATCTAGTTCTTCTTTCAATTTTTCTTTATAGTGTGGATTTAGTCTGTACGGGCGTTGTTTTACCAGTCTTGCGTCGGGTTTGAGTGAAATTTCCATTTCACCCAAATATCCTACTATCCCCTTCATTTCCCTGAAGTTTGTCGGGAATAGGTCTTGGAACTCATGTAATAGATCAGTGATTTTGGATACTATCTCTTCATCCCAATAGTCTCCAATGTTAGCAAATTTCGGATTGTCCTCTAACCTAATGTCAACTTTCTTAATCTTTAGCAGATTGATGAACTGCTCACTAGAAATGCCACTTCCTTCTACTGCATGCGATCCTTCTGACTCTGGGATATTAATGTTTTTTGGATCATCCTCTGGGTCTCCAGAAAGGTTATAGCAGGTCATCTAGTGCTGAACTATCTCACAGCACAGGTTGGAATGCGTAATGCAAGGTTGAGAATATGCAACCTCCAGCAGGATCTCAACGAATATCTTCTCCTTAATAGTCTTCTGTGTAATATCAACTGTTGGTTGCTAATCTCCGAACTGGAATGTGTATGTGAAATTCTGTGCAACCTTTTCCCATTCTCTTGTTTCCTAGCACAACTCCATAGATGCATACCAGCATTTGGGTGTCGTTTCAAGGGTATGGATGAAATGGTGAACCCACTCCTTGCGCAGGTAGTTCAAGAAGGCTGCGAAACACTACTCTAAGTGTTCAACACGGTTTGATAACCATGTATACTGTTGCATCATAGTTGTGACCCTGTCTCTGAACCTTACTTCCAATAGTCATCTGCACTATAGCCATTCAGTTATCAAACTTTTGTGCATACCCCACCATCGCGCGGGTGTGGATTTTAGCGCAAATTCCAGTGCAGATATTCTTTGTGGCTCTTTTACCAATTTCTCAAACTAAGTCAAGATAGTTTCCAAGTTAGGCAGTCCTTCATATGTGGGCAACAACTGTGACTAAGTTCCCACTCGCCAGACAAACTTAGTTATTCTGGCACATGTCCTCATGGACACTTCATGTAATCGGTTCTTCCAGTTCTCAAGTGCCTCCTCTGATTCTGATGTACATGAAATTGAGCATCTCCAGCTCAGGTTACCATTCGCAGTAGGATTGATGTAATCCTCCTTAAGGGAAGTGACATTATAGATGTTGTCGAGGTGATCACCTTGCCCTTTGTTGAACACCAGTTCAATGTATCTTTGTCCATCTAGTGGGTCGAGGGGCGCAACTACCCTCATCTCATCATCCTCAAACGATAGGGTCCTTCTTTTGAAGTTTATGATAGTTTGGTTTTCCATTGACCAATCAATTCCCAGCAGTGCGAGATATGGGTTAGTATATGTTAGTGCCAGAAATTGTTCTCAGACTACTAGAAGAACAAGCCAACACAATCTCAAATAAAAATAAAATAAAATAGGTTTTAAGAGTTTTGGTTGAAAACTTCATCAATCAAGGAGGAAATAAACAACAACAAGCTAATACAGAACTAAATCATGCAAGTTGGATAAACTGGGGATCAAACAAATTCCGATAAACCATAAACATTACACATGAAACACTCACTTCATCCATAGGCTATAAACATTTACATGCATAAACCTTTAAACATGAAATGAAATTGGAGATTGAGCAATCAACCATATCAGAAATGAAAAAGCATGGCAGGTAAAAGGGCTTATCAGTTTATATATAATCAATAACAGTCATCCACTTACATAAGAGTTATAAGTGCTAGCTTGAGAAATCAAAGCTCCAAAAGCCTCTCCTTGAGTGAAAATCCCCACCCCAAAACTGTATGTTTGTCTTCCTTTTATCATTACAAAAGTAAATTAGTTCCATAACTACCTTCTAGGTAAAAATTTGAAACATTTACATCAATTAGTTACATGATAACTCAAAATATTTAAAGACAATTAACCCAAAAATAACAAATCGGATTTGGGGAAATTTGGCGAATTTCTGAAAATTTGGGTCTCAAAGATGCCTTCATATCTCTCTATCCCGGACACCTGTGCAAAAAATGAGAGATGTTTTAAATGAGTATTTTATAAACAAAAAAATCTCTTGGGTTTTCAAAATTCCCCCTCAATTGATCGTAATACATGCTTCAAATTTGTGACTAAAACAGGAAATTATTAAATAATTTAAACCCTGAAAATAGGCCACAAAGATGAATTTGAATCTCTCAAATGATAAAAGCTGTTGCAAAACTGAGAGAGTTTTTTGTGAATGAGTCTGTTGTGGACAAAAACCTCTTTTTATTTTCCTGAATTTGTTTCCATCTCCTTGTAATATGCTCCCAATTACAATGACAAAAACAGGAAAAACAGAGCTGCTACAGGAATCTCATGAAAATATTTGACAAAGGACTAAAAAATGAGAGTTAGATTATAAATCAAAACTTGGAATAAACTTTTATTATAAGTTTTTGAAAGCTTAAATATGTACATATTAACTAATAATCCCAAAACACACACCTTAAAACTAAAATAATGAAATAATTCAACCATTAAAAGCATTAAATCCAACCAAAATTATTGATTGTCAAAATTTTTTAAAATCAACATAAAATGTAAAATCATTTTAAACCAATGGTTGAAAATTAGGACAAAGAGAACAGATAAACTAAGAACAAGATCTAGTTATAACATCTGGCTCTTGCTGCGGGATGAAGTCCTCCTTGTGAGGCTTCAAGAACCTATAGACCTTGTGCCTTATTCATTGGGTGATGGAGTCATTTACCAAATCTCTGCAACTTTCTCAAACTCTGAACCAGGGATAATTTTAGGGGCAAAATTTAGCCCATGGTCTATTTTTAGGGGTTTTTCTCCAAAAAAACGATTTGCCATTTTGCATTTTTTTAAGCCTTGCTTCGCCCAATTTTGATGGGGTAAACATTTTTCACCCTAAAAATTGCCAAATGATTAGATAAACGATATAAAATCCTTGGAAATTAAAATATTTTTTGAAAAATATCGCCAAACATTTTATAGTTGGCGTTTTAAGAATTGGTAATATTTGCCAACATTTCTACAGTTTTAAATAAGTATGGTTCCTTAAAATCATCCCTGCTCTGAACACATACCTCTGAAAAGACAAAATACTACTACAAACCAGCATACTGAAAAGAATCTACATACTTGTATAGCGATCTTATTCTGCTATTTACTCCTACTTCTAATCAGAGGAAACAACCCAATCAAGTGTAATCATACTTCCAGTGAAGCCAAGAAACCATTTGACTGAGAATCATAATTCCATGCATGCTACTGTTTGAGAAAACCCACAAAAGATGTGATAAATGCAATAAAGAGTCTATAGGAAGCTGATACTTATGACTGGAAATAGAAAGTATGCCAAAAGATGGAGTATTAGAAACCTTTGAAAAATACAACTCCACCCAAGAAGCCACAGGATCATGAAATTTTCGTTTTAAAACTTCAATATCTTCATTATATTCATCATAAAGTGAAGCATTATCTTCCTCTCCATTGTTGTTCTTTTTAAACTTTGGATCAAGAATGGAAACCAAGGGCTTTTCAAACTGCTTCTCGACCTTTAAATAAAACCTTTGATCAAAACTTGAACAAATAAAATTTTGAAAGTGACCATAAGTCAAGAATGACAACTTATTTCTTATATCAATAGTAAGAGGTTGAAGAGCAGCAACTTCTTCTTCATAACATGGTAATCTCATAGCAAGAACTACGAAATTTCTACTATAATCCACTGAAAGTATATTATCACCGAAAAAGTCAGCAAACTAATATGAAGAATCAACACAAGCGTCATTTATATCCTTGTTCATATGAAAATATGAAAATGATGAAGAAAACTGTCTTAAATCTGAATGATACCTACGTTCTTCTTCCTGTTCATAAGCTTGTATATCTTCAACATGAGCCTGATATCGAAGCATTTTACAAGCTCGGTTGTTCTCCTCCACTCCTTTTGCATCCTCAAACAATTTTCTTAAAGATGATGATTTCCTTTCTAACAGGGAAAAGGCAAGATTTGAATGTTGAGCCATAACATAATATACCATAGCAAGTTTTTTCGAAGGTCTGATCTCTGGAGGCATACTGATATAAAAACTTTGAAACCTCCAATTAAATTTAGTAATTAGCTCATCCTTCTTTCTTTTCAAACTATTAAATTTGGAAAGAAATTGATCATAAGATTTATTCTTACCCCAATACTTCAAAAAGACATCATGTAACTCTTCCCATGATCCAATTGAATCAGCTTTTAAATTTCGAAACCAAAACCCAACATCTCTAGCAAAGGATTTCGAAAATAACTGCATGACAACATCCTCGTGCATGATTTCAAAATTATCAATGAAATTATGAAAAGATTCTAAATGCTTCTCTGTTGTAATATGGTATTTTCCAGTAAAATGGGGAAGATATTCAACAAAGTAGGAAGGGTAAGGATGTAAGAGAGATGGCAACCTAAGAGGTTTAAACATCTTTTGTCTGAGTCTGGACTGAAAATATTTGAGTTGAAAATGAGGTTCAACAAGATGTTCACAAGTTTCAACAGTTATGGTAGAAGGTAATAGATTAGCTTTATTCTCTACAAGATGACCAGAATAATCAGCATCAAGAGATATGGGTATATCTATATCATGCTGCACATGTCTTTCAAATGAAGGAATAGGAGTAACATTAATAAAACAAGAAGAATGCATATTTTCTTCTTCCAAAGAGGGATATGTACTTGAAGGTTTATGATCATCGGAATAGTCAAAACAAAAAATAATTCTTTTGACATGCAATGGGAAAGACAGGAAAGAACTGATGAATAAAAACAAAACCTCATGGAGGAAACTAACAAGCTGGTACCCAGTCTTTCCATTTGGCTTCTTCATTTTTCTGTCAACAAAATTCTCCTTGTAGTGGAATCTTTAATCGTGGAGTTGCCGGTGAAAAATTGTAGTCTAAAATATTTTTTGAATTTGTTCACCTTTCAAAATCAAATGAATAATGATATCCCAAGGAAGATATAATTCAGCTTCATCCCTGACAATGGCGCCAAAGATATTAGTGCTAGAAATTGTTCTCAAACTACTAGAAGAACAAGCCAACACAATCTCAAATAAAAATAAAATAAAATTGGTTTTAAGGGTTTTGGTTTTTAGTTTTGGTTGAAAAC
>LPNX010423599.1:45410-56361 GCA_001517045.1 Pseudotsuga menziesii
CATGGCCTACAGATTTACAAAATTTACAATACAGACTAGCTGGGGTACATACCATCGTCTGTAGGAACATACAGTCTATGTCACGGTGTCCTCTTGTCTAACAAATGTTGCACCAGGGCGGCCCCTGAGTACTCAATGGGTTTGGAACATCGGACAAAATAGATTTCATGTAGGTTGGGCAGTCATCTTTGGTATGTCCATTGGTCCGACATCGCGTACACCAGAGGTCTTCCTGCACCTCTTTTCCTCTTTTTATGTCTTGGAGCTGAATAGTCATATTAACCAATTGCGACTGAATCTATATCATTCCAGTAGCACCATCTCCAATAGTTCAAGCCTCTAGCTTCATTGCCAATTCCAATGCCTCCATTTTTGTTGTAATCTTTTGCTGCATGAGTGGCCCTCTAATGTGTGGCAGTAGTGTAGCAATAAACCACTCCTTATGCTGCATGTCTGACATATGGAAACATAATTTGGCCATCAGCATCTTGAACCACTGATCAAAGTCCCATACTATATCTATTGAAGCCTGCTTAATCTCCTTGATCTCGGTTATGCATTAGGACTCGGATTGTGTCTTTCTGAATTCCAAGATCATTGCCCATCGAATCTCCTCAATATTCTTCTGTGGTGTTCCAATTGGTATGACATAAAAATTCATGAACCAATATCACGTGCGACCCCTCAGGGTCATGATCATCTGTTCCTTCTTTATATCTGCATTATGGACTAAACACACCATCCAAATAGCTTCACAGAGGAACCGGTGCTACTCTGGGTCTTCTGTTCCATTCCCATTGAACATGGGTAATCTAACGTCTGTTCCTGCCATTAGAGTAGCATCAGGGTTGTTCACTAGATTCCTCGGGTTTGTTGGATTTATTGGGATCACTGATGGGCTTCCTTGCGCACCAATTCCAACACTAGGACTACTAGGGTTTGAAAGTTGTTCAGGTGAGGAACTTCTAGGTCTCACTTCAGGGGATATTCCTGGAATGTCGTAGTCATGTCCCGTTCTTGGCGATTCTGTAGACTCTTCCGATTCTTCTCTTTCAAAAATCAGACTATACTCCTCCTCTTTGTCGTAGGATCCTTCGTCTAGGTGTGACCCACATCCATATTCACCCTCCCTTGGTAGGCTGTAAGCCCTCCTGCTTCCTGCTACATTCCTCCTCTTTCCTGACCAGAACCTCTTTCCTCTTCCTAAGAGTCAAGTGTCCAACTCGTCTTCTGAGCTTCCTCAAAACATTTCTTCTTACTACCTTCCATATTACTCCTAATTCTTGCACATCATATCCCCTTCATAGACTACGTGACTCAATCACTGAGTTGTAAAATACCCTTTTCACAAAATGAGCATTTTAATCCATAACTTTATAGACATAAGGTACCTTCCCTGAGGTCCTTGGAAAAATTGTTGCTCTACCTCGCTATATGAGGTTATCGCTTCAACAACGAACTCTGTAACATGTTCTTCTAATATGCTATCAATCCAAAAATCAACAGCTCTGGAAATAGGGTTACTTACTTGTGGTACTTCTTGTGTCGATTGGCAGGTCGAGTCAGTCACTCCTCTTCTTTGGAAGTCAGCCTGCTGGGCTGCTAGCTCCTATAGTCATTCTTGCAATACAATGGGAAACTCTCATGAACCCTCGTTTTCCTTTTGCATGAATATTAATGTCTTTAAATCCATCCACTCCTCGACTTCACTCTTAGTCAGATACCACAACATATCCCTTGATTCGATCAATAAAGTCTCAGTAATGGAACCATTTTTTGGCCACTTTTCCTAACTCGCGCAACCCAGGTTTTGTGCAGCCCATCAAACCAACAAACACCTGAGATACTGGCCCAACAGAGCAAGCCACATCGGCAACACTTGTGAAGTAGGCGCAGTCTCACTCAAGATATCTCCTCGATGGGTAACCACCGAAACCATGTTTTCACAATTGCAGGGGGATTATGTTCCCTTATCATGTAGCTAAGGAGGTCGACCAAGTCACGAGGATGGAGTCATTTCCACCAAACTGTAGCACACACTATGCATATATTCTACTAACTACTAATGACATGACACAGATTCGGCCTTAGTACTTTAAACATGACAGAATGTAAAATTAAGTTAACAGAAAAGCATAGCATATAGGCACGCAATAGCGCTCGTTCCATGAACCTAAACTAACACCTGGAAGCAGTGCATAATAACCTATTCATGCATTTGAGATATTATTGACAGTGCAACATTCATTCAATCATAACAGGACTGGAATCATAAGCATAAACAATCAGAACATAAATATTCACAACATTAATCATCCATTTGAACCCAAGAGATAACGTGGAAACCCATCTGGGAAAAACCACCAAGGTGCTCTTCATCTGGCATGAGAAAATGATATAGCACCTTGCAGTTTGTAGGATGCAGACTGACCTTATGATATGTCTTTAAGACTTAGACTTATCGTTCTCATTCTCTTTGTCTTATTTCTCCTAATCTATTGCTACTACCTACAGATTTTCACATGGCCTGGATCGATCTCTCTATCATCTGCACTGCTCTAGAAGAGCTTCTCCTCTATGACACTAACTCTATCTGCATCCTACATAATTTCAACTATTCTACTACTACACTCTCTCAACTTCGCTCTGATCTCTCCTCTGTAATCCCCTTTTACAAGAAGCTATGGAAAATGCAACCTAAACGTAATTACGACCAACAAAACCATGGATGAGACCAACCCTTTCTCTATTGAATCCATCCTATTTATACTATTTTACATGACCACATAGGGACGATTGCATACAGGAAGTCTGTTAACTCTCACCATCAGCTGGCCCTCAGGCTACAGCTATGGTGATCATGACTTGACATGAGGCACTAACGACTTTACTTGCAATGTGCTTTCTCTCATGTGGCATCCGCTGAATTAAGCCAACTTCAGCACCCATGATCTCCATGTCACTTTCGGTCGTTATTCTACACTTGTGCTACCTTTGTTCCCTACATCATCTTCCTTCCATGAAGTTTCCTGCTTCTGCACAGATGACATCTTTTGCACCTACTCTTCTTCTGCATAGCTTCCTCATTCACGTAGTTTCCTTTGTTCATGTAGGTTTGCTTGCTTGTGCTTATGCTAAATACTAACTCTTGCACTTATTTCTTGCGTGATTTCTCCAGGCCAAACACATGTCAATCTTTTGTAGGGACACAAAAGTGTTATTTTGAAGCTTGTATTTTGGGTTTTCTTGGTTAGGGGCAAAATGAATTCCAAGGAGGGTATTGTGGTGGAGATATCTAAGATGGAGGTTAAGTTTCATGTCATGAATCTAGACATTAGAGACCTTTATTTGACCTCATGTAGATCAAATCCACAAATATAAGGAGTCATCTCCGCCATCTATTGGGGAACCACCTATGTCTCCATACTCGACCACATATTTGACGATTTTGAACATGAATATGAGGTGAAAAGGGCCTAATTGGAAAAACTATCTATCATTGTGGAATATCACCAAGAGTTTCTATATGGAAGCCAATTCATGCTTATAAGGAATGTTGGATCTAGGATCATTGATGAGGATTCGCTCCACAAGTCGAATGAAGCCTGTGCTGAAATCTCCAGCTCTCCTATTCTGCATGAGGAATTTGGGAATGTAAATGGTCCTTTTTTTAGTTAGATAGAAGTAAT
The DNA here is from genome assembly GCA_001517045.1 of Pseudotsuga menziesii. Classification (NCBI taxonomy): domain Eukaryota; kingdom Viridiplantae; phylum Streptophyta; class Pinopsida; order Pinales; family Pinaceae; genus Pseudotsuga; species Pseudotsuga menziesii. The sequence goes on from LPNX010423599.1 coordinate 49,100, forward strand.
GTTCTTGTGTTTTCATCCTTGGAAAACATGTAATGGTTTGTAGTATTTAATCCCCCCTAGTTACATATGTAGTGGCCTCAAGTATTCCTATAGAAGTTGGATTGTTGGAAATAATCTTGTAAGATGCAAGCATGGTTTTTTTGAAAGTTTTTGAATCTTTATGGAATTGTTTTAACATATTTTTAATATAAAATCTACTCTCTTGTGCTAAAAAAAGAAATTATATTGTGTTATTATTATTATTCACCTAAAAAGTCTTAAGTGAATAGGAAGGATCACAATGGACTCCAACAGACCTTTTGGAAGATGAAAACATAGGTCACATATTCAAGTATTTATGTGTATAATTAAATAAATGCATCTCATGCTTATTTTTTTTCAAATATTTCTAACAATGATATATGATACTCATATTTCTTTGGGCTCGAAGGAAGCTATGGTAGTTGTCCATAGAATTGCCTCGTTCATAGCCGTTCTCTTGGGAAATGAACTATAAAATGGATCAACATTTCCAATAGTTAGAAGATACGAGAATCAAGAATGGGAGACATCCATGGAACTACAAGGAAATATTAAAGATAGGTAATTCCATTTAAGCTAAATGCTCACTTGAAGGGCCAATTTCTGCGATACCTTACAGGTTTATATCCTATACTTTCCCTATCTATCTCCCTTTTAACCATACAACAATATTAATAAATTAAGAAGATATTGTAGTCCACGGGAGCTCACAAATTTTCTATGTAGCTTCTCATTTTCTAGCACTCCACTCCTCAAATCCTTGCATAAAAAATACATTTCTTTTTATGATTCTTTGGCTTATATCTTTGTGTTTATCTTTTGACTTCACAATGAACTCGCCCTTCAACTGGATTCTAGACCATTTAGTTAGGTTACTAACTCAAGTGTTGTCTATAGTTTAACTCAAGTGTTGACATGCAACCACTTAGTTATTTAGATCTTCTTTGTGAACACTCAATTAAATATCATGCACACACTTAGTTAATTATATATTCTTTATTAACACTTAGTTAAGTCTTTTGAATAAAGTCTTTCTTTGTTAACATCACTGAAGTGAACAATTCAGGTTCTCTCTTATTTAACTAAAGTCTTTCTTGTTAACATCACTTAAGTGATCAATTCGAGTTCTCGCTTATCACATCTTATCTTTATCTCTTGTTTTATTTGCATGGTCCACTTGTGCCAAATTTAATTTATTTATCATATGAAATATACTAAGGATAGTTTTCTAATGATGTGATCGTCTTGTTCTACTATCGTTTCAAGTGGTCATTCACTCTAGAGGTGGCTAGTCTCTATAGGGGACTTAATAGTTTATCCATATCTAAGACCATGGTTACTAGTACATCATACACCATTCATGCTTTATCTTGCAAACCATTAACTCAACACATGAGGAACCACCTCAGCACATGGGGATCTATCTTGACACAGGAGATCTTAGTCTTGAAAAATAAGATTGTACAACACCATCACTTTGAAATACAAATAAGTTTCCTCAATGCATGAGGCTTAACCTTTACACATAAGGATTAGTCCTTCTTGAGTCCAAACCAAGATTATACTCCAAGTTTCCTGAGTCTAACTCAGGATCCCTAAGGCACTACCTCGACACACGAGGCCTAGTCCTGGAATACAAGATTGGCTCGGAGATGAATCATGATGATGTAGCTTTAACACTCCCTCTTAGTGAGGGAAGCATTGTTTTCCATCCCAATATTGTCTCGAAAGTACATATTCTTCATTAAGGAAAAAAGTTTAGTCAACATATCTGCTATCTTCTTATGAGTAGCAATGTACCGAAGTCTTATGACACCTATCTGCACCATGCCTCTGATGTAGTGGTATTTCATCTCAATGTGTTTCAATATTTCATGTAATACATGGTTTTCTAAGAGCTTACTGCATCTCTGATTGTCATAGAGAATGACAATAATCTCAAGCTTTCTCACCAAAAAACCTAGTAAGTAGATTCCTAAGCCACACAACTTCTTAACAGGAAGTACTAGCTCCAATATACTATGATTTTGTAGTACTCAGGATATGGAGCCCTACTTCATACTAGAACAAGATATCATAGCTGATCCCAATCTAAAACAATATCCGAATGTACTCTTTTAGTCCACATTAATACCATCCCAATTAGAGTCGGCATAACCAAGTATCATCACTCCACTGCTAGACGCATATACGAGTCCATAAGAAATAGTACCTCATAGGTATTTAATCACATGATTGGAAGCAAACCAATGACTATGTCTTGTCTGAGACATGAACTGGTCAAGATACTCACAAAAAAACATATTTCTGGTCTAGTATGCATCAAATACATCAAGGGACCAATGAGTTATCTATACATGGTAGGATCGACTAGATCCAATCCAAAATATGACTCATGTTTTTTCCTCATATTAGAAACCATTGTTGTGGACATGAAATTACATTCCATCAGACCAAATATGTGCAACACATCAATTGTGTACTGTCCTTGTGAAATAAATATCGCATATTTCCTTTTCCAAACTTCAAGACCAAGAAAATAGTGCATAATACCCAAGTATTTCATTTCAACCTCAAAAGTATCCTCCCTCTTGCACCAAGATATTTGTTGCTCCTCTCTAGAAAGGAACAATTCATCAACATGGAGAACCGATATTAGAGGTTGGTTCTTCACAACATTAAAGTACATGTGGGGTTCATCTTTTATTTTGAAGAATCTCAAGCTCTAAATATAGTTGTCAATCCTTGAAATAAATCCCTAAGGGCCTACTTAACCCCATACATGTATTTCTTAAGTTTGCATACATGGGACTCCTTCGCATGAAATACAAATCCCTCGGGTTGTTTTATGTATAATTATTCCTCAACTTCACCATTGAGGAAGGAATTCTTCACATCCATCTGGTGAAGATTCCACCCCAAAACTGAGGCAAGAGAAATCATGGCTTGAATAGTGGTGTACCTAGCCATTGGAGAGAATGTCTCATCATAGTCTATTCGTTATTTATGTCAGTAACTAAGAGCCACAAATATTGATTTATATTTCTATATATTGCCATAACTTGCATGTTGGATTTTATAAATCCACTTGGAAGTTACTAAAAACTTCCCTTCCAGTTTAGAAACCACTTCCCACACATCATTTTTCATGATGGATTTCTATTCTTCCATGATGGAATCTTTCCATACCTCTTGCTTATCATCTTCCTCATAGTTGGTGGGTTCTCAATCACTGATGTGAATAATTTGTGGTACATATCCTGAATATATTTTAGGTCTACTTCATTATCTAGATGTGCTTGATGATGCTCCTTCTTTTTATTCCTCTGAAATAAAGTCTTGATACCATGCAGATCTCCTCTTAGTAGGAGGTTTATCAAGAGATATTTCTACCAATTCTGTTGGCTCTTTAGGATCAATCAAATCTAAGGAATATTTTGGATTCCCCATCTTAACATCTAAATGAGGAGAACTAGAAACTGAATCCTCCATCATGGGAGTCACATGATCCTTCGTATATGAAACACACTAAATTTATTTAGAGAACTTGAAGGAAACTTCTTTGTGAAATGTTACATCTCTACTAACTTCAATGTGTGTTTGTCCTGGAACATATATTCTATAAGATTTAGAGGATTCACTATATCCAAAAAATGTGCCTTTCTTTCCTGGTGGATCCATATTTGTCCTCTTCTCTTTTGGAACATGAATGTAGACATGACAACTGAAAATATTCTAGTGTCCAACATTTGTTTTTCACTAGTGAAAACTTCTTCAAGAGATTTTTCTCCTAGGATAGCATGAAATATTTTGTTTTGAATATAAACAATGGTGCTAGAGTCTTGTGCCAATAGGGATGTAGGAAAATCCTAGTCACACATCATAACTTTTGCAGCCTCACATATTCTTCTTTTCTTTCTTTCATCAACCCCATTCTGCTAGGGGTTGTAAGGTACAATCAGTTGTCTTCTTATCCCTGCTTCTCAGTAGCTGAAATCGTTAATATCATGAGACTCAAACTCTCCTCCATTATCATATATCAAAGAAAAAATGTGTTTTCCAGTCTAATTCTCAACCAATGTTTTGAACTCTTGAAATTTGTTAAAAGTTTCACTTTTTTCCTCCAGAAAATAGATCAAAGACTTGCTAGAGAAGTCATATATGAAAATAATATAGTATAGATAACCAATCAAGGATAGTTTTGAAATGGTACCACATATATCTTAATGGATCAAGTCCAATATCCCTTTGTATTTTTCGGTACTACTTGTAAATATCTTCTTGGTGTTCTTATTAAGATGACAACCTCTACAAAATACTTTCATGCCCATATTGAAACACAGGAATTCCTTTGACCATCTTATACAATACAAGTATCTCTTTTAAATGAAGATGACAAAGCCTCATATGCCACATTTCACAAGGATTGACTATTTCATGGATCATGGCTTTAATTAAATTTCCAGGAACTTTGTAGAGACATCCCTCTCTAACTCCAATTTCAGCTGCATAATTCAAGTCTGTATTCTTATTCCACGAGAGTGATTTTTTGTCCATAAATATTACTATGAAACCTTTATCTTCAAGAATTAAAACACATAAGAGGTTTTTCTTCATAGTGGGAACACACAAACTTTCATCAACATGGAGTGCATCTCCTGAATTCAAGTGAAAAGAAGTGGATCCAACTCCTTGGATCGAATAGGTGGTACTATCTCCAAGCTCCACCTGACATGAAAAATTATTTTCTTTAACATTGGTGTAATTCTCCTATATCCAATCATGTGTTTGTATGTGCCCTTATCCACCAACCATGTCTCAACACTAGTGGTAATGGATCTATATAGAGTTGAGACAAGATAGTACTCCTTTGTTGTCTCCTAATCACTAGAATAATTCTTCTTGTAGGTTCATCTTCTATAGTAATAGAAGCATGAAACCTAACATTGAAATTTCCTCTTCTCTTTTCATAACAATATCTTGCAAAGTGACCCTTCTTATTGTAGTTGAAGTGTTTGAATTTAGACTTATCAAATTTCTTGTTGTATTCCTTTTCCTTTTGATGAGGAAACTGTTAAAGTATTGTAACATTAGGATATATTCCATATGTATTGATTGTATTCCTCCTTCGGGAGATGAGTTTGGTCTTGTTAGAGTCATTGAAAGAATCAATGTAACCTCTGGAACTAAGTCATGTCAATAGTACCCAAGTGTCAATATAATAAATGTTATTTGTGGTGTCCAATTAGACAAGTGCGTATAGTCAATTACATAAGTTGGCCCTATTAGTTTAGAGGTCAATTGAAATGAAAAATATAAATAGGGATGCACTCCCCTTCATTTTTACTCACTCTCTCAAGCTGTTTTGCAAGAGAGAGAAGAACTAGTGTACCACAAAGAAGCTAGGAGAAATTGTCTGGATTTTACACAGCTCTGGTTGAGATCTATACTAAGGAAGTTTTGTGGGGATTTATCCCTTATGGTTTCCTCGAGGAAAATATTTGTGTTCTTGTGTTATTGTGTTCTTATGTTTTTGTGCTTGTTTCTCTTTCAGTGATTTTCTAGTGACAACTTGTTTTAAGATATCATCTAAGCAAATTAAGAAACCTTAACATGGTATCAGAGCTACACTGAAAGAAAACAATGCATAGTTAGGGTTTGTTACTATGAAAAAATCCCTCGACAGATCAACTGGAAAAGAGTGCTCCCTCAAGTTGCCTATGGAGGGCACATATTTTTGTGAAGATAGATCCAAATTCCAAGAAGTTTCAGTTTTGGACCTGTCATTGCTGCCAGGACAAAATAGGGCTTCATTTTTCCTGAGACTCCATCATCACTCTCAGAAAAATCAAGATACAATATACCTCACCATAGGGAGGTGCATATTTTCCACCTCTCAATCCTACTAGGGTTTTTGAATTAGAAATTAGGGTTTCTGCATCAAACCCTAGGTCATCCAGAAAGAGGTCAGCCATAATCTGTTTTCTTCAAGTAAGTACTATCCATCCTTGTTCCATTTGAAGCTCTCATTCTTCTAAAGATGAAAAATAATACCAAACTAGATGAAAAGATTGAAGGTGCTGAAAAATTTAGAGCATGGAAGTATGGGATCATGCTCATCCTGCAAGAAAATGATCTGGAAAAGTTTGTAAAGGAGGAAGTGGTAGAAACAGAAGAAGAGGAGGCCAAGTCCAAGAATAATAACGAAATGATTATAGCTAACTCCATCAAGGATAACTTGATTCCTCACGTATCCTCAAGGGAAACTCCAATATAAATGTTTGATGCTTTGTCCAGCCTATTTGAAGGGAGAAACATCAACAGGAAGATGAATCTGAGGAATCACCTCAAGAGTGTAAGAAATAAAAAATCAAATACCATGTAGTCCTACTTCTCCAGAGTAGGCCAAATCAAGGATAAGTTAGAATCCATTGGTGACACAGTTGAAGGAGCATAAATTGTAATGACCACCTTAAATGGTCTTCCAAGATATTGGGAAGCTTTTATTCGAGGAATTTGTTCAAGAAGAAAACTATCCAAATTATTGAAGTTGTCGGAAGAATGTGTTCAATAAGAATAAAGGACAACAACTAGACAAGAAAATCTAAATGACAATGAGGACCAAGCCTTGATAGCTCATACCAAAGGCAAGAAAAAAAGGAAGAGTCATGACCATCCTCACAGGACTCAAGGGTTAAAGAAGTCCAAGAAAGACTTCTCCAATTATGAATGTTTCACTTGTCACAATTTGGGACACATTTCCATCAATTGTCCCATGAAATAAGAAAGAGTCAAAAACATGAAAATATTTCAAGCTCATTTGCTGAAGATAGTGATCAAGAGTTTGAAAAGGAAATAAAGAAGGATGAAGACTCCAGTGAAGAATATGTGTTGATCTCTCCTCTAACATGATCAGTATCACCAGGAAATGACACATGGCTAGTGGACAGTGGAGCCTCCAAGCACATGGCAGGTTAGAAGGACTCACTCCCATACCTTGTACAAAAGTAATCTCCACACAAATTAATGCTTGGAGATGATTCCCAATACCCAATCAAAGGAATGGGAGAAGCATCCTATAAGTTGTACTCTAGAAATTCCATGAAAATGAAAGATGTCCTATATGTTCTAGGGCTGTGTTGGCCTGATTTTCTGAATCTAGGCCAATAAGGAGGTTTTGTCCACACAATCAGCTTAAAGCAGCGTCCGGTATGTTTGGATTAACAAAACCTCGTAGGTTA
>LPNX010423599.1:66262-108044 GCA_001517045.1 Pseudotsuga menziesii
TACAGCAGCCGCCCTTAGCCAAGGGAGCTGTGGATTAGGTGGAGGAGGTGGAGGATTACCTCCTCCTCCTACATTTCCTGCCATTGGACTTCCTTGAGAGCTAGAAGAACTTCCTGAATTGGAAGGTCTTGGACTGTCAGGTGGAGACTCAGGAGGAGAAGGTGGTTGATTAGAACCACTTCCTACAATTAGTCTTCTAGCAGTATTGGTTTGTGAAATCTTCCTTTGATGTCTTTCAATCTGATGATGAGGAGTACTACCAGTTATATCCAAATCTTGCGTAACTATGGTCAATTGTGGATTGTGTCGCTGTTGTCTAGGAAGACCATAATCTATTGGAGAAATTCCTAACTGATTAGCGTAAGCTCTAGTAAGGATATGTCTAGATTCTTCTAGAGTTTGAGCACTTTGTGCGGGAGTAAAGGGGGAAGTAATAGGATCAAGTTCAAGGATATTCCTAACAGTTTCTAAAAAAGGTGATCTACTGACTTCTGGAGATTGTTGGCTGGTTGGAAATGTTTCATTAGTTTCACCTGCCATTACTTAATTCAGGCCCTCCTTCTAGCGCCATTTGTTGGCCTGATTTTCTGAATCTAGGCCAATAAGGAGGTTTTGTCCATACAATTAGCTTAAAGCAGTGTCCGGTATGTTTGGATTAACAAAACCTCGCAGGTTATGGTCCTGCAACCAGCTATTTTGTCTCTTAGGGAGAACTTAAAACCAGCAAAATATAACCTATTCTAATATTTATCCTACCTAAATACCTAAAATATCCCAAGGTTGCTTTCTTAAGGAAAGACTTCGATTTTTGGGAAGTTTTCTTAAATATGAAAACTTATGTAAAGTATGCAGAATGATTTAACAGTGCTAATTAAACTTGAAAATAAAATTTAAAACTAATTAATCTATCTATCCTATTTAACCCTATCTCAGCTGAGAGAAAATTTGAGACTATATTAATTATTAATCAATAACAGAAAAACTGGAGTGTGATCGAAACAAACATATTTAAATCACAACAAAAGCCACTCTGCTAAAATAGAAATGAATCTAACCTGTAAACACATAGTTAATTTCAATTTCCTAAAATTGATTAATAATTAATGATCAAGATAATTATTTGAATTTGAAATAATGCTTATTTAAAGTCACTGTAAACATACAAATGAAATTTTAAATAAACAGAAAAGTATATCATTAAAACTTATGTTTATAGTAAACACACTAATAAACAAAACCATAATGAAATATTTATTCAAAAATACTAACTTGAACTGATAAAGTGAAATAGATGATTAAACATCAGTATGTCACAGCAATACTGAGTTAATATATAAGCAGAAAACAACAAATTGAAATATATGTATATATATAAAATCCAAAAAAAACGAAATACCAGTCACAGTATTTGTTTGCAGATATCCAGTATCATCCACATTAAAGCTTCAACTCGAAGTATGGTATGGTACTAGTAACAATATATATTTCAAAATAAGTTTTTTATGCACACCCCATCCTCTTGAGTTCATCAAAACTCTTCACTTATATACTACTAAGAGTCGGTTTTTTGCTATAAAAGTTGCCTGCTACATTATAGGGACTATTTAACCAAAAGGGCATCTAATTACACCTATTACTATAAATAGAAATCGACTGACCTAAGTCGAGGTATCTCAGAAAGTTCTTGACCATTGATAAAACTCCATCTTGTAACAAATCAGCCACATCTCCATGCCATCGTATAACCACGTCCTGTATTTCTGGAAAAGGGTGATGATAAAACTTCCTGCATTAAATTCAATCAACGCATCATATTAAAATCAATTTAACACAGCTAACAGAAATAACTTAAAATTATAAATGCATGCCGGTTAAATCTCCGATTTTACAGGCATGCAAAATCGAAATAACCATTTCCTGTTATGCTGTGACATATGAGATGAGACAACCATTCAATTTTCATTATGAAGAGCGACTATTCTTCTAGCTTCGGCTAGTTCAGCCTTCAACCTGATAATTTTAACATTTTGTTTTTCAATTCGTTCCAGTAGCAGCTGATTTGTACTTAAAATTGATTTCTTGGATTTTTTGTATTGATTTTTCTTAATATTCACCTTTCTCCACCTATCAATCCATTCTAGCAATTCTTTTCTGAAAGTTTCGTTTTCTTCTTCCAATAAGGTTGTACTTGATAGACACTATTTGAGCTTTCCTCTGAACTCTGTGATTTTATCTTGATAGACATTTCCTAACACCTTTTGCAGGGTTTCGTCTTCTTTATTTACCTGAGGAGAACTAGGACTGTCGCTATGCTGACTATATAATGGTTCAAAATCTACAATGTTTGCATTTGTTTTTTATTGGATGCCTTCAACATCATCTGATTGCACATCACTTCCCTGCGCAGTAGCAGAATTCCCTACATCCATTGTGTTAGGGACAGACAGTGTAATATTATCCTCAATGTTTACAACTGTAGGTTTAGTAGCTGTAGATTTGGAAGTCTGTTGATCAGCCCTATATCCTGGAATCGAATGAAGATTATGCATGCTCCTTGTGACTCTTCGCGAAAACGATAAGTTTTCAAAACTCAACCCTTCCTTGTCACAACAAACCTGAGCCAAATGATTCAACTTATGCATAGAATCTTTATCACATTCATCAGGTTTATCAATTTCACCTTCGGCTAATCCTTCTTTTAGTTTTGCAGGGTTTCCATCATTCTTACCAGGTTTGGGTTTATCCAATATTTCCCTAGAATCGCAAGGAACTGAAACCCTATCAGCATTTTCATTAATCTCATTATCTATGGGCATGTTTACGACCTCTGGTTCCTTAACCTCTGAGCTATTAACCTCAGGATTTATGACCTTTCATCTTCTACGAGTTCGAGGAGATGGATTGGGCCAGTACTGTGTTGGTCCCAATTGACAATCAACTAGAAACTTATCCCATGACACACCTTTAGCAGATAATTGGAATTGCAGTAATATTTTTATCAACCCATGGTGACAAAGACTACTGTCAGGGTTATTGAAATTCCTTACAGACTGTGACATCTTCTTAAGAATTTGCCAAAGATAGAAGGGAAAATTAAGTTTACAACCCTTTACTGCTAATAGTAACCGTAAATGATACAAGTGCAAATGGGAATAGCGTCCACAACAGGTTACGTACCTTACTAAGATTTCATAGTAAAATATCCATTCGGGCTTTAGAAATTTCACAGGTATGCCTATCCTCAGCTTCGTTTTATCTGGTAATGGCATTAACAAAGCCAAACACTTCTTCTTGTTGACCATAGTTCCCTTAAACCAGCGTTCTCCCACCTATGGGAGTTTCGTGGCTTCAGCAATTTTATCTTCGTTGATAACAAATTCGAAACCCTCAATTTGCACCCTGTCATCTTCAAAACTCATTGCGAACATCTTAGTAATTTCCACATGGTGACCATCAAAACACCTAAAGAAATTTACCCATCCCATTTTCTCGAATCTCTTGGCAGCTTCCTGGTTAGCTTCAATAAGTTCAAACCCTGAAATCTCAAAACAATTTAGAGGAGACATGGTTTCTCCAACACTTTCTGGGCTTCGACGCGAAATGAATGGGGAAGTGAAAACAGAGGGAATAGGTATCCATACACATGACATGATGGATAATATTCACATGCTTCAAATCTAATCGGAGATCTAATCTCTGAACCTGCCATTTTAGCGGGATTTCAAGCAGTGATAAATGTTACAACTTCACACTACACCATGATTTATGCCAGTTTATCTACGCTTAACCATGACTGTTTAGTGATAACCACTAACTTGGTGAACGGTGACTGATAGAATCATCATTGCAACCATTGATTATTGACAGTGGTTCATAACTAATAGGTACAACGACTTAATTTGAAATGACTGTTAGCATTTAACACTGTCAACACGACGATTCCATATGCATACAACTGTCGATTTTATCAAGGGGTGAAAGCCACGTTTTGATACCAGCTCATCGATCCAAATGATTGATCGTTTATCAATTTGACAATTGGTTTATTGCATGGCCAGCTAATCCAAATAATCATCCCTATTTCATTATGTTACGTAATGGTATGAAGAGCAATAAATCGCACTCTAATATTAATGATGCATTGATAAAATGGCTAGATTAATGTCTATACTATATATGTACAAAACTAAGTTTAAACCCTTTAAACATCCTATCGACACATATATACCATCATATAGGACATTTATCATAAGTAACAGTTTTCCTATATGAACATCATTTATCCACTAACAATGATATTTACAAAATTCATAATAGGGTATTACATATGATGTTAACTTTCGAAAATTCTCTTAGTCTTAGGACTAATAATACCCTATTTAACATACAATGTGTTTTATGAAATTTCTCTTGGCACAAATCCCTTAAGGCACATAAATTCATTTTGATGATTTCAATAACTTAATGAAAATTTATGAAACTTATCTCACAGTTGTTTAAAATCCAAGTTTCATGATCAAGTTTCTTTCAGCTCTAGAATCGTTAAATTACTTTCCTTTGATTGAGAGTACCTTCAGAATAAATGATTCTGAAGGTGCTCTTTCATAACTTTGAATTGATAAATCACATGGAGAGCTGATCTCTCTTCATTTGGTCAAGAAATGAAGAGGTTGTTGCTGGCTGCCAACAGGCTGAAGAAGAATGTTCTCTCTATTTCATCCCTAAAAAATAAAGGCTTCACAATTTCCTTTATAGATGGAAGAGTCCTTGTAGCAGGGATTTCTCCTTGCTACAAGGGTAGGAATGGCTCCGTTCTATCTATAGGATGGAAGGGTAGGTTCCTGTGTGGAAATGCAGAAAAGAAAAGCCGAAATGAAACTAGACAGAAATGAAAGCAAATATGGAAAATAAATGGTCATGAGCCCCTCTGCAAATAGGGTTAGGGCTTAGCTCCGAGAACCTGCAAACAACCAATAGATAGTAATAAACCTACAAAACATGTTAGAAATAAACCTGGAAGAAGAATATAAAAAACATGCAAACAAACTATGGGTTAAACAAAAGCAAAGAAATGAAATAAAACAAACAAGTATACCTCTTCTTTAGTGCAATGGGCCACCATGCCTTGACTGGAGGAAGCACCTCTCTATCTCACTTAGCAATGGAGGAGCTATGGATCAATGGGGAAGATGAGTGGAAGAGAAGGGGATGTGGGTGGCTTGAGAGGCAAAGAGTCTCAAGGCATCCACGGGAAGCATAACAGTATGTAATAGAGGAGTTGTTTGAGAGTGACCCCCACCGCTCCTTTTATAGCTTTCTCGGGGACTTTTAGGGTTTTAAGCCCTTGGTCACGGCTTTGGCCCCTTTTTTGGGATTTTAGACCCTTCCACCCTAACTTTAGCTGCTTTTAGGGTTTTAAGCTCCTTTGAGGGGTTTTAGCCCCCTTTTGGAGGCTTTAGCCCCTAGGAGAGTTATTTAGGCTCCTTTTTGGTGTTTTTAAGCCCTTTTCTTCATTCTTAAGCCTTTTTGAGGGTGTGGGGGACTAATGGAGTGATACGAGGGTTGATCATGGGTGTCCTTGGGTGGTGTAGGCCATGTAGAGATGAGTGAGGGATTTTTCGGGTTAACAGATTGCCCCCTTATGTGTGAGGGTAGGAGCTCATCGTATGGCCGATGGACATCATCGGATTTGCTGTGTAAAGGTGGTGCTTCCGGGGTTGGAGCATGGTGGCTTTTGGTTTTTGTATTAATATGGTTCCCATCAATGGGTGACATACACATAATGTGTGACATGTATATGGACGAGGCGGGCATCCCCATGCTCATAACAATGTCAAAAGAATAATGTGATCTATGCTCTAAAATACAAGAGCCGACCATATACAACTAATGATACAATAATGGTTGCCTCAATTAGAGGCTGAATACAATACTGATCTAAAGAAGTGGTACATTAGACCCATGTCATTCTCATGGAATGCTATATCTTCATGACTGACGGCCCACTGGATCTGGGACGGTACATAGCTGTATGGAATCGCTGATTGAGAGTCAGAGTCTGTGTGGTACAAGTATGCTGCATCAATCATAAATCTATATAGAAGCACTGGTGGGGCTTCTGAACACTATCTCCAATGCAACCCAAAAATCACAAGGGACATAACATATTTAGGTCCCTTGAATAGACTCATCACTGCTAGAGTCAGGTGACATCTGGGGTCTTCGACCAAATACTGTACGGACCAAACCCTGTACGAATCTCAATGGTGCGATGATGTAGTTGACGTTGAGCACATGAGAAACAACTATCCCGCGAGGAACTAAGGACTCCTCTCAAGTGGTCCAAGGAACTCATCAATGATGTTAATGAAACCAAGGTACAAGGACCTTTGGGTCTATCCTCTAGAATATGTGTGTTGTCTTCGACAGAGGGAGACCTGCCCCTAGTCAAAGAAATGATGTTTCCTTGACCAAAAGCGTGAGGGAGATAACCAAAAGGTGTGAGACAATCTGTGGACTGACCCACTGAATGGGGTGGGGGAGGGGGAGGGAAAGAATTGAATAGGGGTAGGGGTAGTGTGGTAGAATCAAACTTCCTTTGTTTAGAGTATGATGGTAGGGCAGACCAGGCAGCAAATGAAACTGACTCATGGTAATGGGATCACAGCTGTAATACCGGGAATGTCACCGCAGATGGGAAATAATTCTGGGAGGTGGATATTTTTGATATTGATGGGATCCAAGGAAGACACATTGTAGAGTACTCTGAACAAAGGTGACCCAAAGTGGGAATGTTGCCAAAATATTTTTTTTGGGGTGGTGTTTAGGGACACCATTGTGGTACGATTTCGTGGATTTTGGGTGAGCCCGAGAAAGTAAATGCTCAATGGTGCTTTCAATTTTAGAGAGTCTGAAATCATGAAGAAGACTCTAGTGGGGGGTGTTTTTTGTTGATATTCTCCTATGCCTGAAAAATGATAAAAGTATACATAGGAGAACTTGCCCATCCTTTGGGGGATGAGAGACTTCTTTACCATTGGTAGTCCAATCAAGACGAAAAAGGTTAAACCTATACTGATTGGATGGTCATTCAGATACTTTTATGAGCATGAATGAAGCCAAGTTTGCTCAGAAATATTTTCTTAATGAGAAGGATGGAAAAGAGCTTCATGACAACCCATGGTGAGATTTTTTGTAAAGTGTGGCCCCTCTACCCGAGAAAGCATAAAAGTATGCAGAGGGGAACGGTCTTGGATTGAATACACCAAGGTGGTCCTTTTCATTTGATTGTCTACGTAGTCCGTAAAAGGAGGTAAATGAGATGATGTAGATTCCATTTCCTATACTTTAGCGAGCGGGAAAGGAAGTAGCTACGCTTGGCTATCATTTCATTGGTTTTAGGAGTCAGAAAAGAGCTTAAACAAAACTCCAGTATGGTCAACCGATTGCGGTGGAACAGGCGGTGCCCTATGTTAGGATGATGGCTAGTGGTACAAAGGTCATCCATGTAGTATGGATGGAGCAGAAGGATCTCAAACATACCAATACATGTGTGGGATAGATCGCGGCAGAGGCTCGTGAGTTGGTGTGGCAGAGGCACACAAACTGAGGTCAAGAGAGCTATGTGTGAGTTGCGTTGGATGAACTTGAATACATGTGATGTGAGTGCAAATTTGGGGGAATTTATATGCCAAATACATGTAAGAAAAATAAATCATCTTGTGGACAATGGTCTAGAGTTCCGCGTCAGGTGCGGTGGATGGAGAAGGAAACTATGTGTTAAAATACAAAATAAGAAAAAAACAAAAATGGTGACCCTTAACAGGTGGTGGCTCGAAATACCGCATGCGTAGTGGTAGGGAAGAGTGATACAAGTATAGGTACATAGACACTTGCATCGCCATGATGTGGCTCATAAATTGAGGTAGCTTTCGGGAAACGGTCCCGAAATTTATTTGTTAAACATGAGATGATGGTCTCATAAGAACATAGAAATTTGAGCCCGGAGGTGTGAGAGGTGTCTCGAACTGGTTTTGGGTGACTTTGGATTAGCAGCTGATGGTGCTACCCTTGACTTGTGATAAAAAATATTGAAAAACAAGAAAGGGAAAAAACTACGCTATAAGGGACTCATAGAGGTTATATCAGGCATAGACTCTCTTGAGGTGGAGCCCGTTGCGCGGCTTCTTCAAGAGTCGACCATCTGAGTCAGTGAAGAGGTATGCCCCCTTACCGAGACGAAGGTCATTGGCAAGGTAGGATGACATAATCTGGTCTTTTATGGGAAGAACCAATTTCGCACTATGGTTTAAATGGAATGGGGTAAAACCAAAGGTGGTCTTACAGATCTCTTTGTCATTGCGTAAGTGGTATCGTGATAGATTAGGTGGATATTCCACAACTAATGAGACAAAAGAGCAATTGGTGCTAGAGATCATGTAAATGGTATTGGTTATGGTTTGTGTGGCCTTCCCCTAGTCTCTATTGGAGGAAGAGGGGCAGGTCTAGAGATAGGAGGAGTCTTTGATGGACCTAGAGGTAGGTGCAACATCATCTCAATTGGATGGACATGAGTCAACACATCCTGGGGCCTTCGAGGTAGGGTAGGTGGTTCAAGGTACCACATAGGATCTCCCAATGTGAAATCCTATAGATTGTAGGCTGCCAAGACACAATTACTGATGATCTTGGATTGTAGGAAAAGGAAAGGGAAAAGGAAAAGGAAAAGTAAAAGGATCATGTTGATCGGGAGTGAACCCCACTGTTTCCCTGGTAATTGAGGTTGAGGTTGCAACTGAGGTTGCGATGGTGGCTGGGGAAAAAATGGAAGAGAGAGGTTTGATGGACCATGAGTGATGCTGGAGACAAGAGGGTCTGTAGAACTGGACATCATGTAAATGGACATGGTGCCTGAAGAAGGAGGTGGGGGATAGACTTCTTCATTCAGAGTGATCTCAGATTCAAGGGAATGCTATCAAAGGTTGGATAGAGCCATTCAATACTTAGAAAAGTATTGGAAATGGTGAGAATAATGTCCATACAGATCATAGAGAGCACACGCATGGTTTGTTCTGAGTGACTTGTTTCTGACTACTGGTGCGATTGGAAGTTCAACCACAGGGAGGTTTTCGGTTGTGTCCATGGCATCCAAATGTGGATGAATCATTGGAATATCAGGGCAGTTCTGAGTTGGATGGCCCTATTGTTTGCAGATGGCGCAAGAGGGGATATGCCAAGGTTCTACAGTTGCTTTGGCGTTCTTACCCCTGGCCCTTTTCGGGTGGGGCGGTGCAGGTGCGGGTGTGGTGGTTATTTTTTGCAGACCGGGTGGAGGATGGGACTCGACCACAATGGGCTGCAAAGGTGTTAAGACTACCTGGGGTATCAATGGTTGAGATGGTGGATCAAGATACCACACTGGAATGCCCAATGTAAAGTTAGGTAGGTTGAGGGTGGCCATTATTGGCTTGCTCATGACACCAGGTGGGGGGAAGAGGAAGGGAATTGTGTGGACTAGAGAGAAGCCCAAATAACTCCCTGCTGGTTGTATGTGGGGCTGTGGTTGTGGTTGCAGCTACGTGTAATGCTACGGCTATAGATGATGTTGTGGCTACGGACGGTGTTGTGGTTACGGTTGGGGCTGTGGATGCAGTTGTTGTTTGGGTGCAGCGGTGTTGGATGAGAGCATGCACAAGTCCACAGTCTCATTTTGTGTCGGTGGTGGTGACACTAAGGGGAAATGAGCCATCATGGTGGTATCAGCAAACAACCCAGGGCCCACATTCAACAATGGGGAGGCTGGTGTGTTGTCAACCATGGTGTTGATTGCAGGGATGACATTGGCGTGTATGGTCATCCCTTATGGCTCAATGGTGGTGATGGTAGGGATAACGTTGGAAGGTGCCATTAACCCTTGTGGATCATGATAAGTGAGCTGATAAATTGTCACAATCTTCCCTTCATGGGGGAACATCATGAGATGGAAGACAGTTGATGCGACAACTCTCATGTTGTACATATAACTTATTTCAAGGATAAGGTTGTAGGGCCAGTTGAGTGTTGACAACCTCTATGTCAATTAGAACTGTCTTCTCGGGTAATGTGATGGGGACATGGGGAAGGATTCATTGGGATTTAGTGGGATGGCCATCATAAGCCCGCAGAGTTGTGGAATATGGTTGCAGAATTGGGGATCCAAGTTTCTGCTAGACTAGGGTAGACATAACGCACGTAGACACTCCCTCATCTACTATGCACCGGTGCACAACCAAGTTTTGGATAGACACCGGGATTTGGAAGGCGATCGTGGATGGCATGTGTGGTTCTCCATTCTCTATGTCGAATGTGATCAGTTTGGAGTTGGAGGGGTCTATGGACCCAAGGGTGGATATTAACAATTTTCGCTGCATTGGGCATGTTTTGAGTACCTTCAGAGCGGACATGGCCATTGGTGTTTGGGCCAAATCATCCACGATGCTATAGCTGACCATAGCTCTAGCCGTGGTGTTATTGGAAACCCTGCGTATGGGGGGGCAGGGGAAGGGGGGTAACTGAAGAGGTACATTGACCGATTTGGACATAGAGGCCACTAATGTGTTAGCAGGTTCGATGGTGGTTTTGTATTGATTTTGTCTATTTTGTAGGTTGACCTCTTCACTTGTCATGGCTAGCAGGTGGTGGACACCTGTTTCGGCCATGGGAGGTGCCCCCAGAGTGTTGGGATTGGGTTGGGGAGGAGATATGGTTGCCACCAATCCTTGGACTAGTAATGGGTTCTGAAGTACCATAGGAGGAGGTCCTTGTGGTGCCGGGTTGGTTTGGGCTTGATTTACAGCGTTGGCGGCCTGTTGAACCTCGTTCCAAATGGGATGCTTAGCACAACCCATGAGGGGACACTCGAATGTGTAGTGCTCGTAGACCTCATAGAGTGTGCATGGGTGGTTTGTGCACAATGGGGCATTGTGTTTTGGTGCATTTGGTCATGGGGGATTTTGGACGAGTCGGTTTGCTGCGGCATTGTTGGGAGGGTTTGGTTGTTGACCACCACCCTGCGGTTGGTTATTGGATTGGTTTTGAGGCCAATTATTTCTAGCTTTCCCTTGTTGATTGTTGGGGGCAGGTCGGTTGGGACAGTTTTTTTGTGCAAATACTTGTCCCAATGGAGCAGGTGGAGTAGGGGTGGGGGATTGAATTTGGGTGGGCGAGGGTGCCACAAATGTGGGAATTTTCCCCACGTATTGTTTTGTATGCCATGCCAAGGCCTGAGCCTATTGCAGTGGTGCAGGTTGTGCATAGGAAGTTGTTGCTTCGGACTGGGACATCATTCTGGCATAGTCCGGAGTTTGGTTTTGGTAGGAAACACTAGCAGTGTTGCTTGGATATGGTGGAACTATAGGTGGTGTCGGACGATGCTGTGGTTGTTGGGAGACTGAGCCTATGATTCCATCTATAGCATGGGATTCCCCCGGTGAATCTCGGTAGGAGGTACCCAGACGAGGAGTGTCTGGAATGACAATGTAGAGGTATCCAGACTATGCATAGATCAGGTCAAACTATTGGGATTTTAGTATGGTCTCTTCTTTAGATTGGGGATGTTCGGATGCGACGCCATTTGCTATGGGTGGGAGCAAAGTTTTGAGAAACCAATCCAAAAAGATCCTGTCATCAATTTGGATCTTACACAAACTACGATGTCGCCGCCACTCATGGATGTGGTCAATTATTTGTGTCGCGGTGCTCTAGAGGCAGGATAGCAATATTTCCACCCCTTTGTCATACCTGATGGGGAGTTGGAAATATTATAGGAACATGAAAGCTAAGAAGTTGAAATCCGGGTACTTGGCTTGCAGTAGCTCAATGTACCATTTGGATGCCGCACCTGTGAGGGTGTGTCGGAACAGTCTTAGCCTAATCGAGTCATCTACGATGCTATTTGAGGAGAACCATAGATGAAATGTCATAATGTGATTTTGGGGACACTCCCCTACCTTTTCTTCAAAGTTGGGAATGTCCGATGGCATCTTGGTTGGCATGGGAGGCCAAAAGGTTTGATGGCAGATGGGGTCGTTTGTCAATCGAGCCAAATCAGGAAAGTTAAAGGTAGATTTGACCCCAAGTTGATGTGAGATGGGGGAGGTATGATGGTGGGGTTTGCAGGTGCATACTGTACCTACATATCCAGGGGTGCTGGTGGTGCCATTGTAAATGGGCTAATGCCCCCAAGTGTGATGTGAGGAACAGTGTTAGTGGAAGGGCCACTACCCCCATGTGTGATAGGAGGGGTAATGTATGTGGGAGGGGCACTGCCCCCTTGTGTGACAAAAGGGGCAGTGTATATGGAAGGTCCATTGCCCGCAAGTGTTGCAGGTGGGACAGCCTGAGTGGTTACTATGGATGGTGGCAGCTGACTGATGAAAGTTTTCATGACTGTGTTGGGGCCACCTGCAGGGTTGTTGGTGATAATTTGTGGTGTGGACATGGGTCCACTAGCTATGGCTATACCGAAAAATGGATCCAGGTTTGCACCAGCCATGGGGCTTGATGGTGCAATATGGAGGTTTGGTTCAGATTGATATGGGTCTAAATCTGAATCAGAGGCTGTGTGGCCTTTTGATGGTGTCAGAGGTCATCGAGAATGGTCTCGACGGTGTCGGTTCAATGTCCTGAATTGTGGTTGTTTGCCTCTTAGGCATGAGGAAGAGCATGGGGGATCAATTGTGTTAGATTTATGTATCAATATAGTGGGAATGATATTTGGGACCCCTATTTCAATGGATTCCTATTGGCTATAGGTGGTCACTTAGCCACCAAGACTGCCAGAAGATAGCGCTTGGCTTTTTCCTCGTGGGTGTTTCTACTCAATCGGTGGGGGTCACTGCCTGTTTCATTTGGAAATTCCTCTCAGCAGCCAACTACTTTGGGGTTCCCATGGTACTCCTCAGAATGAGTTTGTGGGATGAGCCCAAGTACTTCCCACGGTTGAGGCAGTTAGTGACTTTGTCCTCAAAGACTATAGATTTTTGAACTTAGTGTAAATTAATCAATTTTAGTGGCTCTCTCAGCGTCATGAACTGAGTGGGGTTGATTACTTGGTATGGTGTATATGTCTTGCTATTTTTATGTTATCATGTGGTTGCAAGTGGTTTATGAATATGTCGTAGATTTCATATCATTATGAATACAAGAAATAAATAAACATAAATTGTGTAAACAGATACCATTGTTTTTACCTTGAATGTTAATGGCCTAACTAGGTGACTACCTTACACCTATATTCTTCTTCAACCGAGAGAAGGTGCTGGGCTCTCAACACAATGGGACTAAGCCCATCCGTAGATCCATAGGTCACCTCCCAGATGTGAGGTTGGTCAACAAAAAGGACGCTTAGTGCCATGAGAATCCCTCCTTCTCTACCCCTTCTACCTTCCAAGTCATCCGTTTTTAACAGTTTTGAACAATATTCAGTGAAGGGACTATTACTATACGAGCTGTACCCTTCGTCTTATCCCAGAATACCCTAAAGGGTGATGACTGGGTAGAGGAGGAAGGGTAAGAAAGACTGTTAATTTTATGTCAATTTTAGTTAAGCTACATTCATTGAGCCATTAATTTTTTTTTTGAATTTACACTTTGTTTGTACATGAAATTGTAGTAAATTAAAACAGAAAGAGAAATGGAAATACTATGCTAGAAAGAGGTGGCTGATCCACATTGATAGACCCTAATAACTTAAAAATTAACTTCTGAGTGACAGACCGCACATTTCGGGCCAAATGTGGCAAGGGGGTCGCCAAATTTTTCCTGAAACAGGAAAGGGGGTCGCACAGATTTCACAGACAGAAGTGGTCTGCCTTTCTGAAGGAAGTTGCACCTTTTGGGGGAAAAAGGGAAACCTGGTCATGCTTGTGAGGCCTAAAAGAGAAACCTCATCCCCTGTTCAGGCCTGATAGGTGCAACCTGCTCCGGATTTGGGGTTTTTCTGATCCTGAGTAAGATCCGGCCGACAGTAACCTATATAGTCGACAAACAGATTCGGATTTTCCTTGTAGAGGATTTAGCAACAATAAAAACTAAAAATAAACAGGATTTAAACTATATTTGAAAAGAAATTTTAAAACTAGGGCATAATCTGAAAAAACTTGAAATTTCAAAAAACTGAACCAGGGATCATGTGGGATCGAACCGGTATGGTCATCTAATCTGTAGTAGGGATTTCTCCTTGCTACAGGGGAAAGAATGGCTCCCTTCTATCTATAATATGGAAGGCTAGGTTCCTGTGTGGAAATGTAGAAAAGAAAAGACGAAATGAAACTAGATAGAAATGAAAGCAAATATGGACAAGAAATGGCCGTGAGCCCCTCTGCAAACAGGGTTAAGGTTTAGCTCCAAGAACCTGCAAAAAACTAATAGACAGTAATAAACCTGCAAAACATGTTAGAAATAAACTTGTAAGAAGAATAAAAAAAACCTACAAATAAACTATGGGTTAAACAAAAGCAAAGAAATGAAATAAAAGAAACAAGTATACCTCTTCTTTGGTGCAATGGGCCACCACGCCCTGGCTGGATGAAGCACCTCTCTATCTCGCTCAACAATGGAGGAGCTATGGCTCAATGGGGAAGATGAGTGGAAGAGAAGGGGATGTGGGTGGCTTGAGAGGCAAAGAGTCTCAAGGCATCCATGGGTAGCATAACATTATGCAAGAGAGGAGTTGTTTGAGAGTGACCCCCACCCCTCCTTTTATAGCTTTCTTGGGGACTTTTAGGGTTTTAATCCCTTGGTGAGGGATTTAGGCCCTTTCTTGGGATTTTATCCCCTTCCACCCTAGATTTAGCTCCTTTTAGGGTTTTAGGCTCCTTTGAGGGGTTTTAGCCCCTTTTTGGAGGCTTTAGCCCCTAGGAGAGTTATTTAGGCTCCTTTTTGGGGTTTTTAAGCCCTTTTATTCATTCTTAATCCTTTTTGAGGGTGTGGGGGTCTAATGGAGTGATACAAGGGTTGATCATGGGTGTCCTTGGGTGGTGTAGGCCATGTAGAGCTGAGTGAGGGATTTTTTGGGTTAATAGTCCTCGTGTGGACAAAAGGAAAAAACTTAGATGATGCAATAGAAATTGGAGTTGAAGATGGAGGACTCTAAAAATTGAAAGGACATGCATATTAAACATTAGCTACCATTACCATAAACCCATTTCAGCTATTCCACATAATGCTTTCTAACATTCACTACAAATCTCTACCAATTGTAAGCAAGGTTTTGACTGGTCTACCAAAAATTTAGATAGAACATGAAGGAGTGTGAAAAGGATGTGCACAAGGGAAGAGTACTAAGAATCCCTATCCAAAAAGTGACACTAAAGAAAATAGGATATTGTACATCATTCACTCAGACATATGAAAACTAATGCAAATCACTTCATTAAGAGGGTATCTTTATTATGCTTCCTTTATTGATGACTACTCTCGCATGTCTTGGATATACTTCTTGAAAAAGAAGGATGAAGTGTTTGAAAGGTTCAAGGATTTTAAGGCCTTGGTAGAAAATATCTTTGAAAATAAAATAAATATATTAAGGTCAGATAATGGAGGAGAGTTCACATCAAATGAATTCAATGATTTTTGCAAGGAATATGCGATTAAGATGGAGTTCACTATTCCCTATAATCCACAGCAAAATGGTGTGTCAAAAAGAAAGAATAGATCTATCATGGAAGCTATGAAAGCTATGATACATGATCAAGATCTATCTATGTATATGTGGCAAGAAGAAGCTAGAACAACAATATATGTACAAAATACAATCTCCCACAGTTCCCTTGGGAATAAAACTCTAGAAGAAATGTTCCCCGAAAATAAGCTTGAAGTAAGTCACCCAAAGATATTTGGTTGTCCTATGTACATTCAAATTCCCAAGGAGAAAATATCAAAGTTAGATCCTTAAGGAAAGAAGGGATTGGTCATAGGATACAGTGAACAATCAAAATATTATCGGATCTATATCCTAGGATACCGCCATATTGAACTTAGTAGAGATGTCACATTTCACGAAGATACAACCTTCAGAAAGTCAAAGAAAGATAAGGAAGATGAATAGGAGTATGAAACTTCCAAAGCTACAGAAAGTCCCAAACTAGTTAGGAACGAAGAAGAAGATCAGGTACTTCAGGATCATGACATGACAAAACCTCAGTTACCAAAAGAATTACTTAGTGAGATGATTTCTCAAAAGAGAAAAACTTCTTGGTCTCGTGAAGTAATCAAAGAAGCAAAAATACATGGTGTCCCATAAGGAACCATCAAAGAAAGAAAGAAGCCAAATTCATACCCCAGTTATATGGCTTTGATGAGTGATCTAGTCGATAAAGAACCAACATGTTTTGAAGAAGGAATAAAGAAAAAGGAATGGGTTGATGCAATGATTGAGGAATACCAATCCATCATAAAGAATGATGTATGGGAAATAATACCAAGAACAAAAGAAAAGTTAGTCGTATTCTTGAAATGGATCTTCAAAGCAAAGCACTCAATAGATGGTAGTATAGAAAAGTACAAGGCAAGGTTCGTAGCTCACGGGTTCTCCCAGAAAGAAGGAATTGACTATGAAGAGACCTTTGCTCTAGTAGCTAGGTACACTTCAATTAGAACTGTCCTTACCTTGGCATCCAAAATGAAATGGAAGTTACATCACATGGATGTAAAAACAACCTTTCTAAATGGATTGATAGAAGAAGAAGTTTATATTGAACAACTGCAAGGTTTCGAGACTAATGATTAGAAAGCTTATGTATGTAAGCTCAAAAAAGCATTGTATGGACTAAAGCAAGCTCCTAGAGCTTGGTATGGAAGGATCGATGGATTCTTGATTAGTTTAGGATTTACTAAGAGTAAAGAAGATTCTAACCTCTACTATAATATTGAGGGTGATGGACTTATGATACTGTTACTGTATGTGGATGATTTTTTCTTGAAAGGAGAAGATAAGCCCATCAATGAATATAAGAAGAATCTCACTACAAAATTTGAGATGAAAGACCTTGGGATGATGCACAACTTTTTAGGTCTTAAATTATGGCAACATTCAGATGAGATTTTCCTGGACCAAGGAAAATACATGGTGGAAATGCTAAAAATATTTGGGATGCTAGATTGCAAATCTATGACCACTCCGATGACAACAAATTTAAAGCTATTGAATGATGATACTTTGGAAGCTGTAGATTCCACCTTGTACATACAGATTATTGGTTCACTAATGTACTTAACAAATACAAGAACATATATATGTTTTACTATAAACATGCTAAGTCAGTATATGGTCGATCCAAGACATATTCACCTGATATGAGCAAATCATGTGATGAGGTATATAAAGGAAACTTTATATTATGGGCATAGATATGCATCGAATGATAATATCAGATTGTATGGGTTCACGGACTCAGATTGGGTAGGATGTTCTAAAGATAGAAAGAGAAATTTAGGATGTTGTTTTAGCTTGGGATCATGAATGATCTCATGGTTTAGTAGAAAGCATACTAGTATTGCACTTAGCACAGCAGAAGCCGAATACATTGCAACATGTTCAACTTTTAGTGAAGTAGTATGGCTTCGAAAGATGTTAGCAGGATTAATTGATGCAAAGATTGAAGTTACTGATATCCTTTGTGATAATTGGAGTTGTATTACGATTACAAAAAACTTGGTGTTTCATGATAAGTATAAGGATATTGAAGTTGGATACAATTTCATTTGGGACATGGTTTAGAAAGGAGTTGTAAATCTCAAGTATGTTCCTACAGAGGAACAAGTGGAAGATGTGTTGGCCAGGTTATTTTTTAAGGATTCTAATATTATACTTAAGTATAGTATTCTAGGCGATTGTTTAGGATCGAAAAAAACATGTTTATAGATATGTAGGTGAATATTAAATATGAAACATAAAATTAACATTGAAATGTGTAAATTTGGGAAAATATTATGATTAAAAAACATATTTAAGTAAATACAGGTTATATTAGACACTAAAACTGACCAAAAAGTGAATTTATTTTTTGGAAAAAAATACCAAAAATAGCCAACTGGAGAAATTTCGCCCCTAAAAATTACCCTAGTGTTGACTAAGCCTCTACGTCGTGTAAAGTTTGAATACTTTTGAGACAAGCTTGATTTATTCTGAAAGGACCGCTCTCGAAAGAGGGAGTGACATTAGATGGAAGAAAGATGTAGTGCTGGTAGCTTAGTCTAGAGTAGGGTAATTCTAGCTGGGACAGTTGTCCTGAAAGGGTTAGTCAGATGAGGCCTACTGATCCTAGGGGGATTAGTATGTTTGGCTAGATCAGTTTAACCCAAGTGGGCTTGTAATCCATGACAAGGCTTGTTGGTCCCTAGGAAGATCCATCTATCTAACTAGGATTGTTGGCTTGAAAGAGTTAGTAAGTTATAAAAAATTCCCGAATGGATCTACTAGAGAAGTCACGATGATACTTCTCTAAGATAGTTAGAGGGAAAGTTGTGTGCTTCAGTATTGTTAGACTGATGACAGCTGATATGATAGTAACAGTATTGCTATACTGTTGAATGTTGAGATGATTGTTTGGTTCAGTATTGTTATACTGATGATTTCTGATATGTTTGGTTCAATATTGTTATAATGATGATTGCTGAGATGTTTGGATCCGTATTGTTATACATATGATTGCTGAGATGTTTTGTTCAGTATTGTTATACTGATGGTTGTTGAGATTTTTGGTTAAGTATTATTATACTGATGATTGCTGAGATGATAGTTTTAGTATTTTTATACTGATAATTGCTGAGATGTTTGACTGATGAATGCTGAGACGATAGTTTCAGTATTTTTATTCTAATACTAATTGAAATGGTTGTTGTGATAGTTTCAGTACACTAATAACTGTTGAATGTTGAGAATATTTATGAGATAGTTTCAAGATTCCTATACTGATGTAGCAAGTTCCGTATTCTCATACTGATGATTGTTGATTGATGTGATGATTGATAGTTTCAGTATCTCTATACTGATGATGATGTTTTATGTTGATGATGTTCCAACATCGATATGGTGGTAATGCAGATGATGATCTAGCACTACAGATGATTTTTATTTTAGCACTAACATGCTAATGATGTTGTTGATGTTACAGTGTTTACATATTGATGATGCATATGATGATATTTCAATATTGACATACTGATGATGCATATGATGATGTATCAGTATTTACATACTGATGATGCAGATGATGATATTTCAGTATTGACATACTGATGATGCAGATGATTATTTTTTCAGTATCTACATACTAAAGATGTAGATGATGATGTTACAAATGACGGGTTCAGTGTTTACACACTGGTGTCGGCAAGAAGACGAAGCAATAAATGATGATGCTACAGAAGATGATAGAAGATGATTGAAGAAAATGATTCAGTATTCACATATTGAGATTGTAGAATATGATACAGCTGGGATCAATGATGAATATGTATGATGATTGTTCCAAAACTTCCTATGACATATAGAGTCTCACAAGTCAGTTGTAGAGTTGTAATAGTAGAAGTTGCAACTACAGTTGAACCTTCCTAGTTAAGAGGGAGTGTTAAAGTATTGTAACTTTGGAAGATATTCCATATGTATTGATTGTATTCCTCCTTCAGGATATGATTTTGGTACTATTAGAGTCATTGAAAGAATCAATGCAACCTCCAGATGTAAGTCGGGTCAATAGTGCCCAATTGTCGATATAATAAATGTTATTTGTTGTGTCCAATTGGATAAGTGGGACCAATCAGTTAGAGAAGTTGGACCTGTTAGGTTAGATTTCAAGTCAACTAAAGAATATAAATAGGGAGGTGCTCTCCTTCATTTGTACTCACTCACTCAAGTTGTTTTTAAAGAGAGAGAAGAACTAGTGCGCTAGAAAGAAGCTAGATGTAGTTGTATTGGTTTTACACTGCAATGGTTGAGATATATACTGAGGAAGTTTTGCATGTTTTTCTCCCTTGTGTTTTCCTTGAGGAAAATATTTGTGTTCTTTTGTTCTTATGTGTTTGTGCTTATTTATCTTTCAGTGATATTCTAGTGACAATTTGTTTTAAGATATCATCTAAGAAAATTACGAAAAATTAATAGAAACTTCTTTTGAGAAAATGATTTATTTCCTCTCTTCATCTCGCCATAAGAGCAAGGTTCACTTATTTGGAGGAATCATATTTTATTTGAATTCTACCTTATTATTGTAGACAATCATGCCACAATATTTAAAATTTTGGTTGCACTTATCGATCATTTACAATGGCCAAGAATGTCTCCCATGAATATGGAAGACCATAGATGACAATATGAATGAGATGATCATCATCGACAGTTACTCCAATACTCAAGATTTTGTCTCTTACTTGAGAGATATTTGTGAAGAAGGAAGCAAAAATTTCATTTTTATCCTTCTTCAGATTACAAAGTTTGTTCTTCAAGGATCTCTTCTAACTAGGAGCCTTCTTCTCATATATATTTTTCAAAGCATCAAAGAAATCCTTTGCAGTCTTTAATGGAGTAATAATTCACATTAAATTGTCTTTTACATAGTCATAAATTGTCCTCTTTGCTTTGGATTGACACTTCTTGAAATCAGTGTGCCAAAAATTAGTAGTAGGATATTCAACAACATTTGATATGTATCCATCCAGATCATTCTCTTCCAGGATATTCAAAATCTTGGCCTTCCAATTACTGAAGTTAGAAGTTCCTACAAGTCTATCTTATGGTACTATTGAGATTGAAGTCATTATTCTTGAAGTTTTGTTCTAAACTTATAACACTCATGATCAAAGTAGGATCAATATTGTATACAAAACTTATCTCTTTCATTCCCCTTCACTCTGATACAATGTTGATTTTTTAATATTAATTGCGGAATTATTGTAGTACTTGAAATCAATGAATAATCAGAAGCATGCAAATTCATACGAGACATAAAATTTACCCTGGGGAAACCCTATAAACCATGAGGTATAGAACCCAAACATATCTTCCTTATTATAATTATATATAGTAGACAACATATTTACAATGAGCATATTACATAAAGCACTACTGGTGAAATATTAGAGAAAAATACCAAGAACTCTTGGTGCAATATCAGAGAGAAATACCGAGCACCCCCTAATGCAATATCAAATCAAGAGAGAAGATAGAATAAGAGAAGAATGCAACAATGTATTAAACACAAACACCAGTTCAGTTCTTTGGTCACATGCACAAATTCCTTCAAGAGAGAATTAACTCTTCACATTGATCTCCTCAAATCCTTGCATAAAAAGTACACAATCCTTCTCATTCTTTGGATTATAGATTTTTCTTTGTCTCCTGACTTCAAGATGAACTCACCCTTTAATTGGATTCTAGACCATTTATTTACGTTGCAAACTCAAGTGTCATCTTTAGTTTAACTTAAGTGTCGACATGAAAATACTTAGTTAATTAGATATTATTTGTTAACACTCAGTTAACTCTCATGCAAACACTTATTTTACTAAATATTCTTTGTTAATACTCAGTTAACTCTTTTAACTGAATTATTTCTTTGTTAACATCACTGAAGTGAAAAATTATAGCTCTCCTTTATTTAACTAAAGTATTTCTTGTTAACATCACTGAAGTGATCAGTTCAAGTTCTCGCTTATATTATCACATCTTACCTTTATCTCTTGTCTATTTGCATGGACCACTTGTGGCGACTTTACTTTATTTACCATATCAAATATATAAGGATATTTTTCCAATTTCATGATCATCTTGTTCTACTATTGTTCCAAGTGGTCATATGATAAAGTAATTCACTCTATAGGTGGCTAGTCTCTAGAGGAGACTTAATAGCTTATCCATCTATAATACCATGGTTAGTAGTACATCACACACCATTCATGATTTGAATTGTAAAGAATTAGTTGGACACATCAGGTACCACCTCAATATATGAGGATCTATCTTGACACACAAGATCTTAATATTGACAGACAAGACTGTACAACACCATCAGTTTGACATACAAAGCACTTTCCTCAACACACAAGGCTTATCCTTTACACATAGGGCTTAGTAATTCTTGAGTCAAAATCAAGATTATACTGAAAGTTTCTTGAGTCCAACTCACGCTCCCTAAGACACCACTCGACACATGAGGCCCAATGCCAAGACACAAGATTGTCTTGGAGAATGGCTCATGATTTCGTAACTTTAACACCGTCTATTGGAACCTTTCCTATAGAAAAATAATCCTTGTTATTTTCATATACCCAAATACAAACCAACTAGAGAGAAGTATAACATTTTCAAATTGTTGATAATTACTCTTTGGCTACATCATCATGTTTGCTAGTTCAAATCTAGTAATCTATCACTTAACTCTAACATATACCTCATCTTATAAGTGGTTGAATGTGCCTTCTATGAAAAAAAGAAGTATGAAGGGTGCATTGTTTATTAGCATTGCAAATTTTTGTTAGATTTTTAACATTAAGCTAGCATAACATTAGGATCTTTAAACTGAGAGAACAAAAAGAATAACAATAAAACACAAGAGACAATGAAGACAATGTTTTTCCTCGGGGAAACCATAGATGGAGAAAACCATGCAACTTCCTCAGAGATAGAATCAACACCAAAGTGAAACCCAAAAACAGTAAGACAATCTCCCAACAATAGTAAGCTCTTTCCTCTTTCCCCAATGTCTTTATCTTCCTCAGCTATGCACTACAATTGAGTGTGGATGAGTGTGTAATAAATAGAGAGCTCTCCTCTCTATTTATACTAATTCCTGACATGACTAAAACCAAACTAGGGTCAACTTCACTGGGTGAGTCTAATAACCCTAGTACCCAAAAACTGTGAGGACTTTAACCATTATACAATAGGAGGGTTACCCACAATGACTTAACATGACTTGTTTACATTATAGATCCTCCCGATAGGAAAATCGAGGCATGAAATGACACAAGAACATCCCAGAATAAACATCAGGTTACAATAGATAAGAAATACAAGTGAATACATTCCAAAGTTACAATTACATTAACACTCCCTCTTAACTAGGAAGGTATTCTCTCGACACAATTTTCATCACTGGCCTTCTTCTCTGGATCATCTTGTCATCTATATCTTCAAGTCATCTTCGTCTTCAAGTCATCTTCATCTTCACGTCATCTTCATATTCGGATATGGATCATCACTCGATCTGTATCATCTTCACTGGATCTCAATCATCCCTCGATCTGGATCATCTCTGGAGGATCATCCCTCGATATGGATAATATTTGCTAGATCATCAACACTAAATCTTCATGGGTGCTATCTCATGATTCTTCTCATCATAGGAAGTTCTACAGAGCCAACCATTTTTCATGCTGGATGTAGGCCAAGCCTCCATGTAGGTCTTCTTCAGCGCTTATATCTGACACTTAAGTTAGAATGGCCCATCCAACACTTACATCTGACCTACTCATCAGAAAGGCATGCCTAGTGTTAACACCTGTACCTAGCAGACGGTCGAAGAGAGCATGGTAAGGAGGAAATAATGGTTGCTTGAAAACTTTGGTAAAATATAATCGTGCGAAAGTATTATAATGGGTGCATAAGCAATGAACTATCACATGATCCAATGATGTGGAGCAAGGAAATGTAAATCGATGGCGTGTGATGTACCCGCTCTATGAATATGCACAGATGATAAGGACATATGGAGAATAATTAAAAAGATACGAAGTTCAATGGCCACAAATCTAGTTTGATGAAATCTACGATCAGCATGAAGTCCACTACGTAAACTTGCACGTTCGTTAAAACGAAGGAGGTCAGCGGAATGGGTACATGTAGTCTCATCCGACGGCTAGAAAATAAAGGGAAAATGCATCGAAGGTTGTTAACGGATCCAGAGGATGGAGTTGCACGATGATTGGAAGCGAAAAGTGGTAGCGGAATGGAAACCACAGTACATGTGGTAGTTTGTGGTGCATTCCGCAGGGAAAAGCAGTTTGGGGGAAACCGCTAAAGGGGGCCTCCGGAGTGGGATCCTATATAAGTAGATTTGACTTGTTTGAAGAACTATTTTTTATTGTGCTGGCCGAATGAAAAGGACTGCTTGCTCGCCACCCTTTAACAGTCGACCTCGAATATATGCGGTCATAGTAACACGTAAGTCCTAAATACCCGAAATTCATCCGCCGAATTACCATTGTTGTCTATATTATGGATAAAGGGAAAGATTTACAAGGGTTTAACCGTATTCTAGAGGAGAGAGAAGAATACCTGGTTGACAGGGATAGAGGAGTATATGATCCTTTCTTGTCTGTGGGAAGTGTATTTGTTATCAAAGAAAGGTTATGGCGATACAATTCGCAGGGAAATGACATTTTAAATGCTTGTAAATCGTTTTTGTATCATTTTGCTGTTGAGCAGACCCTGCATTTTCCTGAGTTTGGCGAGTGGTGTGCAGTTAAATATTCTTCTTCTGAGAGAGTTATTGTAAGTCATTCTACATCTAGGATACTGTGTAAAATTGATTCAAAGGCCATCCGTGAAAACCTGAACTTTCCCGACAATTACCTCGATAGTCGTGAGTCTGTAAACGAGTCCGTTTTAGCTGAAGTGTACAAAAATTGTGAAACTAAGGTTCGTTGTAAATTCTTGTCAAGCATTCTTAACGAGGTTCAGTCACTAGATGGTCTCTTTCTGCCATATCATGTTCACATTTTCAGAAATGAAGTTCAATTAGTTGTGTCTTTAGTCTGTCAGGTCTTGGGCCTAGATGATGATTGTCATGTCAATGAAGTCATTTTGGGCTTCCTGTTAAAAAAGAGTTCAATGAGTTCTGAGTCTCAGTCAGTTCATGTCTTCAGTTTAGATGAGTATCTAGCAGAAGATATACATCTCCAATTGAGTGAGTTTCCAAAAGTCAGGTTTTTCAAGTTTCAAACTTATTTGCAGAACATGTTACTATGTTCGAATGTCACCGAATTACAGTTCTTAAGTACCATATTCTCTTCATATTTTCCCAAGCAAATCAACATGTTTGAATTTACAAATGCTATCATGTCAGAAATATACAAGATGTTGTTTGATGAAGTGTTACCCTGGGTATTGGGAGAAATGAAAAGCATGATGCAATCCTCACCTGAGGATAGGGTTGGAGATTGGTTCCTGTATAAGGAATTCACCATTTTCAGAATATATGGTTTTACTAGGGAGCCTTATAGGCTGCCTGCTTTCCTTACTCCCAGGATTTTTGCATTGGAATATATGAGACAGAGAGTGCATGCAGAAGAAGAACACTTTGGAGCTTTCAAGAAATCTTCTAATATCAATTTCCCTCTTAAAGTTGGTTCTTTTATTTTTAAAAATAAAGGTGCTCTGGTGTTCATAGAAAAATTGTTGGAAAGCATAGATTTTCAAAGGGAGAAAAGGGTAAACTATGATCCCTATCATATAATTTCCCTGAGAAAACAGGCAAATAAAAATAAGCCATTTGACCACCAAGTTGTCGAAGGTCTAAATGGAGTAGCCAATTTGTTTCACTTTATGGAAATTCCAGGATCTGATGAAAATACAAGCAGTAGACCGGTTGCAGTATCTCAAGTGACAGATAGTTCTGATATTTTGGTTAAAAGAATTCTTTCTGAAGTTGAAAGTATGGAAATAGATGAGGATGGGTCACAAAAAAAGGCCAAATTGTTTCAACATGATAAAGTTTTAAGTGAATATATTTCAGATGATTTAAAAAGAGTTGCTTTGGTTCCTACAAAATCTGTACAGGTGAGTCAATTTTCTTTTGAAGGTGTAGACAATACAGAATCAGGCCCATTTTTTAAGTCTAAAGAAGAGCTCATGACTACTTATGTGGAGAAGCAAAAGTAGTCCCTAGAAGAAACAAGGAATCTACTCCCGCGGGTGAGAAGTTTAAATAATCCAAAAACTTCCTTGATTTCTACCTGGGACGTAGAAAGAAATACTTTTAAATTGGTTGTGGTAAGTGATAAGAAGGTGTTAGAAATGGAAGTGAGATTAGAAAAGATCAGTGTACCAGATAAAATACAGTTCCATAAACAAACAAGAGACATTATTTATTCAGATTTATTGCATGCTATGGTGAGAGTTAATAAGTTACAAGTTTTGGTAGACAAATTGGAAGTTCAGTTAAAACATGAGAAGGTTGAAAACAAGGCTAATTCCATTCAAATAAAAAATCTGCAAGCAGACATCATAAGCTCAGGAAATGAAATAGGTAACACCCAGGCAATCAAAAGACTTCTAGAAGAAAAAGACAATGCCCTCCAGGTACTAAAGAAGAGATTGAAAATCCCAAGTACAAAACATGTCCAGTCATCAGAATTATTAGCATTACAGGAGGAGAAGGACAAGGTTCATCAGGATATGATGGATTATAAAGGAAAGACTGTAAAATTACAAGAAGAAAATGATAAGTGGCAAGCAGAACGGAACGAGTTAATAGCAAAAATTTCATGACTGAAAAAGGAATAATAATGAAGAAAAAGAAATCATGGAGGAACTAATGAGCCAGACTCCCACTGATGAAGACTTAAGTATTGTGAATATTGAAAAACCTTTAAATGATTTTTCTGCAAATGACTTACTAGTACCCATGTCCCAAGTCAACCTGAAAGATGAAGAGATAAGAGAATTAAAAGAGGAAAATGAAAAAATAAAATCTGAGCTAGCCAAAGTGACTGAAAATAAGAATGAGATATTGCAAGTTAAAAGTCAACTACAGAAGAAATTTAATGAATTGAAAGAAATGAACATAGGAAAGGGTCCTCTCCAGGGAGAAAAGCACATAATTTGGGATACATTATCTGTATAAATTACTAAGTTCAGGCATTATTTGAACTTCATTGATGATCAAAGTATATTGATCAATTTGTCCAATCAAAGACTGAAGTTAGTAAATGAAACTATGGAGAGGAAACCCCTTGGAACGGCTCAGAATGCATTAAATTTCTTAAATTCATTAACATACCAAAAATTACATGATATAGGAGTCAAAGACAGAGTGGCAATGGTACTGTGGGAAAAAAGGTTTATTCATAAACATCATATAATGAAGACAGTACAAGACAAGGCTGATGAAATGATCTCATGAGTTAATGACTTCAAGCAGGATTTTAAAGAACTATTTGAAGATGGCCTTCCTTCCTTTTGGGACGAGGAGGGAAGACTATTTTCTCAAGAGCATTATCACAAAGTGTTGGTACAAATCCATATGGATCATTCTAAATTTGACGATTTGGAAAAAGGGCTGATGGGAAAAATCATCGTAGATAAGCTGACAGAAGATTTTAAATTATTACAGAAATTCCTGATCATCAGGGGAGGGTTGCCTGTTGTGTCTTACGAATCCTACATGGAGCTGTAGGTGTCTATTCGGGAAATGATTGAGTATGATATTCCAAGCGCGGAGCAATGGAGAGCCATAGAAAGATTTGGAAGAACAAAGTATATCCTTCATTCATGAAAATAGGTGTTGCGCACTGAGGAGCTGCTTGGACGGGCCTTGTTACCGAGTTGATTTTAATTAATGATCTGTTAGGATCGAAGCAAGTAGTTTATTCCTAGTAGTTAGGAATATAGTTACAAGACTTTGATTAAGCAGGTTATTCAGTTATAAATCTTCTTGGAAGAAGAAATCATTTTATGTATATAATTGCATTTATTTTATGTGATGGGGGTTGGAACCCATCTTGTTGATGAATGTTTTCTGAAGACATATATTTTTGAATAACAAAGCTGAATATGTGCGGTAATCAGAGATTCTTGTGTTGTTTACATTACAGTCTGTATTTCCCTTCCTTTGTGATTATTTTTTCTAGTGTTACACTCCATTTTGTTTTCTTCGTATCTGAAACATAGTGTTGAATGGTTGGAATTCATATTATTTATGCTCTAATCATTGTCTTATATATTCTATGAATGTTTCTACTAAAGTTGATATAGAACTCATGTTTTGATGCTCTGTATTGATGGACTATTCATTATCTCTTCTATCCCACCTGAAAATTAAATGAACTACTGTGATTGAATGGTTATATTGCCTTTGATAAAATCTCATGCATGTGTCTTTGTGATGTCTTTATGTATATGTGACTCCATTTCCCAATGGTTATGTGTATTGTTTCAACCATCTGTATAATTTTCAAGTGTTGATTTATATCTGACCTTGTTAGATCTATATTTGAGAGATCCCTCTCTGGAAAGAAAAGCCAGTTTCTTTCTAAAGTGTTTTTTGCTGTTACCTTTTGGGATTTACCTTTGCAACCTGGGTACATTCTGAGTGTTAACAAATTGGCACTGTTGCCGGGGAACGAAAGTGCACATCTGCCCTGGGGAGAATGACAGAGTTTGAAGAAATATTTTTGTGGGCAAACAAGAATTTTTATTAGTAAAGAAGGTTGTATATTTTCCCTGGTGATTCCATTGTAAATTTTTTTCTAAACCTAAGGAGTCATTCTGGCTTCGAGAAGACACACACAAGGTAATTCTGATACTGAAGTCTTAAAAATTTTGGAAGATCCGGAAAAGTTATTTAAGAGAAAATATAAAGAAAAGTTAGGTTTTCCTTTGTTTGGTGCATCATCTTCTCAAGATTCTCGTATTGATCCAGAATGGGAAGTTAATGTTGGAAGGAGTTTGTTGAAAACTAAATCTGAGTTTGATCTTAAGAATACTGAGTTTAATTCTCATAGATTAGAATCTTATTTGCTGGATTCCCTCTGGAGAGATTTACAACAGACTACAAAAGTTGAAACATTTGCTGTTCAAAATACTCAAAAGTCTTCAGTTCCTTTGAACCCACCTAGACCAATGGCAGCCAGATTCACTCCCTTGCGTTTGCCTGCTTTATTACATGACCTTCCTCAGAATTATTCCCAAATAATTTCTTTATTTGATGGAGAAGGTGACATAACTGCGAAGCAACATGTGGCTAAGTTTGAAGATTTCATTGATTTGGAAGAATTTGATTATGCAGATGTTAAAATGTGGTTATTTGCTCAAAGTTTATCAGGTGAGGCCAAGAAGTGGTTTAAAGATTTGCCAGATGGGTCTATATTGAATTTTTAGGCTTTCCAGAATGCAATTCTAGATAGATGGGATGATAAAAAAATCCTTTATAGCTTTTGTCTCAGTATAATAGTCTCAAAAAGGGGGTTTCGAATCTGTTCATGAATTTTCAAGCAGGTTCATGTGGGTTTATAATTCTATTTCGGAAGACATAAAACCCTCTACAACCGCTACTAAACTAGATTATGCTGGAGCTTTTGATAATGATTTTGCATTTTCATTAAGGGAGAGAAAATCAATAACTCTTGTTGCAATGTTTACAGATGCTTTAGAAGTGGAAGAAAATATGATGGCAAGTGGAAAAATGAAACATAGAGATATTGATAGGAGGAAAAAGGAAGAGAATTTTCCTTCTGCTTCTTCTTCTACTAATGATATCAAATTTTAAATGATGTTGAAGACGATGGAAAAGTTGATGGATAGATTAACTATGGATAATAGGGGGTTCAACAGAGAACAAGTCGACCCTCAAATTAGGAACCCTAATTTTAGAAGACCAAATCCTCCTGTTCTTCCACAAAATAGGCAGAAAGACATGAGAAATCCAAGAAATCAATAAGAATAGCAAATTCGACCATCGTTTCCTGAGAATTATGTTGCCGATGAAGAGGACCCTACTGAAAATGAAATTCATCTTTTTGGAGAGCTGGATTTAGAGATATATCTTACCAAAGAAGAACATAACATGTTTGAACAGGAAGGTGGAAATGAGGAGTTTGAAAGGGAGAAAGAACAGTATCAAAGGGGTTATGTACATGCTATGGATGATGTGCAGAGGAAAATTAGATTGAGAAACAGGGAAGTTTTCATAAATAAGGGGAAGGCAAATCCAAATCAACCTTCTACGATTTCCCTAAATGTAGAAAAGGGAAAAGAAGTGCAAAAAGAGTCTCTTGTAAATAAAGAAGTTGAAAATGAGATACAAAGAGACAAAAGAATGAAGCAAGTGGCCCCAATTGATGTAGAAAGGGTTGGTTCTGGTTTTAATTTGCAAAATGAGCTTTCAAAGTTAAAAATTTATGTTCCATTTAATGAGTTGTTGAGAAACAATGAATATAGAAATACTATAACAAAAATGGTCAAAGGTCAAGGAGAATTGCAATTTGATATTTTAGAGTTGAATGATGATAATCCTACTATTTCATTTGGGTCAAAGGTTGAAAATTTAGAAAATGAAGAAGTCCCTCCTTTCTATTTGAGTTTGAATGTGCATGATATGGTGGTCCACAATGCTATGTTAGACTCAGGATCATCACATAATTTAATGCCGAAGGGAGTAGTTGAAAGTTTGGGACTGGAAGTGACAAGACCCTATAAAGAATTGTATTCTTTTGACTCTAGAAGAGTAAAATGCCTTGGTTTGATCAAAGATATGGTAGTGACTCTGAATAAATTGCCATCTAAAACTATAGTCATGGATGTGGTAGTAGCAGATATTCCACCTAAGTTTGGGGTATTGTTGTCAAGATCTTGGACTTCAAAGTTGAAAGGTAGTTTACAGATGGATATGTCATATGCTACGATTCCTGTTCAAGATGGGAGCAAAAGGTTGTATAGTGAAAAAAGAACTCCTTATGTAGTGAGTAGTCAAGATAAACCTAAAGTTCATCATATATATGTTGTTGATACTAATTTAGGGTCTTCTATTCTCTTTAATGATACTGTCCCATGTGATTTAGAAGCCACATTGCAGGAGAATTCGGAAGAAAATAAGAAAGAAGAGATGATGGAACAAGATGCTTTGGAGGCAAAACAAAAAAAGGAAGGCTTGTGGACTATGTACTTTGATGGATCTACTGCAAAAATAGGTGCTAGGGCTGGTGTGTATATAATCTCTCCCATTCGGGATTTCAAAGCTTTATCATATAAATCAACATTTGAATGCACCAATAATGTAGCAGAATATGAAGCTTTATTACTGGGGTTACATGCTTTGAAATATTTGGGAGCGCAAAGGATAAAAGTTTTAGGAGATGGAGAATTGGTGATAAACCAAGTGAATGACAGTTATCAAACTGGGCATCCCCGAATGAGGGCTTATAGGAACAAAGTGTGGGATATGATTGGTAACTTTTTTTATAGAGCACACGATTCAAGTGGTTTCCAGACATGAAAATACTATGGTATATTCTTTAGTAGTAGCTGCTGGAAAATTTAAAACCCCTATTGCTGGTCAGAAAGAATATCAGGCGGACATTGTGAATAGACAATCTATTCCCGATAATTCTAAATATTGGCAGGTATTCGAAGCTGACAAACAAATCAGAATATTCTTATAACTATCAGGAGAATTTGTAAATACTCATATCGACACCGAAAATGATGATGGTGAGAACTTTCAAGATGATGAAGAACCTGATAAAGAAAAGGAGGGCACTGAAAAGTTAAAGGAAACCCTAGGAGGAAAGGATATTATTCAATTAAAAAATAATTTCATACCAAGAGGTTTGATCCCTTTGGAATTTTTTTTTAATCAGAATGATGTTGCTAAGAATCCTAAAGTAAAGCCTGTTGAGAATGCTTTTGAAGATAGGAATATTGGCACTGAAGAGAATCCTAAGATTATAAAATTATCCAGGAATTTGCCTGAAAAAGAAAAAGAAGAATATGTGAATTTATTGAAAAAATATACAGATGTATTTGCTTGGAGTTATGAAGATCTCAAGGAGTATGATACATCTATCATACATCATACTATTCCTATAAAACCTGGGGAGAAACCTTTCAAGCAAAAACTCAGAAGGATAAACCCTAAGTTGCTTCCCATTATTGAGAAGGAAATTAAAAAGTTATTTGATGCCAAGATCATTGTAACTCTAAGATTTTCAAAGTGGGTTGCAAATTTGGTTCCTGTTAGAAAGAAGAA
The DNA here is from genome assembly GCA_001517045.1 of Pseudotsuga menziesii. Classification (NCBI taxonomy): domain Eukaryota; kingdom Viridiplantae; phylum Streptophyta; class Pinopsida; order Pinales; family Pinaceae; genus Pseudotsuga; species Pseudotsuga menziesii. Next base: position 98,266 of record LPNX010423599.1, read on the forward strand.
TGGAGAAATCAGACAGTGTGTAGATTTTCGGAATTTAAATAAAGTTTCTATGAAGGACAATTATCCTTTGCCAAAGATGGATCATATATTGCAGAAAGTAGTTGGAGCTGAGAGAATTTCAATGTTGGACGGTTTTTCTGGCTATAATCAGATCAAAGTATTACTTGAAGATCAAGAAAAAACTGCATTTACTACACCTTGGGGCACTTTTATGTATGCAAAGATGCCTTTTGTCCTAATGAATGCAGGAGCTACTTTCTAGTGAGCTATGGACATCGCTTTTGCAGGAGAAATTGGGAATTTTGTGGTAATCTACATAGATGACATCATAGTCTATTCAAAATCTGACAGAGAACATCTGCATCACCTAGAGAAATTTTTCATGAAGTGTAGGAAGTTTGGTATATCATTGAATCCAAAGAAGTCCAATTTTGCATTGGAAGAAGGAAAGTTGTTGGGCCATATAACATCTAAAGATGGAATAAAAATTGATCCTGAAAGGGTGAGTGCAATTTTCAAAGTAGGTGAACCCAGGAGTAAAAAGGAAATACAATCATTCTTGGGGCAGGTGAATTTTTTAAGAAGGTTTGTGCCAAGTTTTGATGAGATCTTAATGAATATCACAAATATGTTGAATAAGGGTCATGAGATAAAATGGAATGTGGAAGCTAGAAAGTCTTTTTGGGAAATCAAAAAAGCAATATCAGATGCTCCTGTGTTAGTGAGTCTAGATTTTACCAAAGATTTCTCAGTATTTTCGTATGCTTCAGAGTATAATATAGTAGCAGTTTTATTGCAGAAGAATGATGAGAATTTGGAACAGCCCGTAGCATTTTTTAGCAAAATGTTGAGCGATGGAGAATTGAAATATGACATCATGGAGAAATAAGCATATGCTTTAGTCAAAGCATTGAAATATTTCAGAGTATATATTCTACATTCACATATGATTGCACATGTTCTAACTGCTGCAGTAAAAGGGATTTTGACACAACCAGATCCAGAAGGAAAAAGGGCAAAATGGATAGCTACATTACTAGAGTACGACATAGAGATAAAGCCTACTAAGCTGGTTAAAGGACAAGGATTAGAAAAAATGATGTCAAATTCAAATTGTGATGCTTTACAAATTAATTTCCTATCTAACCGGATTAATCAGTTGGATGTAGAAGTGGAAGTAATGGCTGATTTTGTGGCATCTCCATGGTATTCCGATATTGTTTACGTCCTTTAAAATTTACAAGCACTAGAAGGATTGAGTAAATCAAGGGAGAGATCCATAAAATTGAAAGCTGCCAAATTTTGTATTATAAATCAATATCTTTATTGGAAAGACCCCGGAGGAGTGTTACTAAACTGTCTTTTAGAAAATGAAGCTCAACAAACAGTCAAAGAATTTCATAAGGGAGATTGTGGAGGACATCATTATTGGAAGGTGACTGCAAATAAAATTCTAAGAGCAGGTTATTATTGGGCTACATTATTTTTAGATGTGTATAAAGAAACCAGCAGGTGTCATCAATGCCAAATTTTTGATGGTAAGAGAAAAGTACTTCGTCTTCCTTTAAATCCAATAATGATAGAAGATCCTTTCCAACAGTGGGGTTTAGATTTTATTGGTGATATAAACCATAATTTGTCAGGACAACACAAATGGATTCTGACAGCTACGGATTATTTTACAAAATGGATTGAAGCGATCCCCACCAGAAGAGCCACTGAAACTGTAATCATGGATTTTCTTGAGGAAAACATATTGGCTCTATTTGGATGCCCCAAAAGAATAGTAACAGACAATGCAGTTGCTTTTAAATCCAAGAAAATGATTGAATTTTTTCACAAATATCATCTAAGTCTCAATCATTCAACTTCCTATTATCAACAAGGAAATGGGTTAGCCGACTCTTCAAATAAAAGCTTAGTAAGGATCATTAGAAAGTTGTTGGAAGATAATAAAAAGTCATGGCACACCAAGAACAAATATGCTCTATGGGCTGACAGGATTAGTACCAAAAGGGCAATCGGCATGTCTCCATTCTAGTTGGTGTATGGAACTGAAGTCATTTTTCTAGCGTCGTTGGGTGTTCCAGTTATGAGATATTTCCAAGATCAACAAGAAGAACCAAATCACATGCAAAGGAGGATAAACCAGATTATTGAGCTGGAAGAATGAAGGAATAAGGCTTATGATAAGGTGCAGTTACATCAGGAAAAAATGAAAAATACTTTTGGCAGGAGAATCAAAGAAGAACAGTTTCAGATCGATGATTTGGTTTTGAAGTGGGATGCTCCTAAAGAAGACAAACATGGGAAATTTGATCATATGTGGGTAGGTCCTTATGTTGTTGCTGGATACAGAGGACAAAATGCATTTCTTTTAGAATATCCGAATGGGGTTCCTCTGGATAGCAACCCTGTTAATGGAAGGTATCTGAAACATTACCTGTCCTAAGCAGGAGGGTAAAACTTGTATTATAGCCTATAAATATTTATTTTTATTTACAAGTCAATACAGACAGTAGGACGAATGTGATTGAATCCCACGAGGAAATCCCTAAGATTTAGGAGGCATACCATTCCTAAAAAAAAACATATCTACAAAAAACAAAATACAAGTTTTCTGGAAGTTATTATGAAAGATTAAAGATAGGCACCTGGTCTACAAGTTCTTTGATACCTCACAAGGAGGATATCATCCCCAGATGGAGCTAGTTGTTAACACCTCTACCTAGTAGAGGGTCGAAGAGACCATGGTAAGGAAGAAATAATGGTTGCTTGAAAACTTTGGTAAAATATAATGGTGCGAAAGTATTATAATGGGTGCGTAAGAAATGAACTATCACATGATCCAATGGTGTGAAGCAAGGAAATGTAAATCGATGGCGTGTGATGTACCCACTCTATGAAGATGTGTGGATGATAAGGACATATGGAGAATGTTAGTTTTTCATCACATTTAAGCTAGCATTATGATCTTAGGATCTTTTCACTGAGAGAATAACAAGCATAGCAATAAAACACAAGCACATGACAAGAGACAAGAGACATAAAGAGTTTTCCTCAGGGAAACCATAAAGGAGAAAACCCCGCAACTTCCTCTAAGATAGACTCAACACCAAAACAGTAAGAGATCTCCCAAAACAGCAGTAGTCTTCTATCTTCTGTCTAGTCCCAAAATTTCCTTCTCCAGTAGTGCGCCACACTTGGGAGAGCAAGTGATGTATTTCACAAGTGATAAATAGAGAGACTCTCACTCTCTATTTATATTCATATGTTCACTTGAATTGTCTTTTCACACGTAGGCTCAACCTAATGATTACTACTTGAGCCTACACCTTAATTAGTGTATAATAACTCAAGTGCCCCGAAACTGTGGGGACTTACCTAATGACGTGATATGACTTGATTACATTATTAATCCTCCCGATCGGAACATCGGGGCATGACCACATGACTCAAATACATAATAGAGACATCCCATAATAAACATCGGGTTACAATATATAAGATACATATAAGAATACATTCTGAAGTTACATATACATCAACACTCCCTCTTAACTAGGAAGGTATTCTTTCGACACAATTTTCAGCACTGGTCTTCTTCTCTGTATCAACTAGATCATCTCGTCTTCAAGTCATCTTCGTCTTCAAGTCATCTTCATCTTCAAGTCATCATCAGATCTGGATCATCATCGAACATCATCTCTAGATCTGGATCATCTCTCGATCTGGATCATCACTTGATCTGGATCATCATCACTGAATTGGATCTGGATCATCACTCGATCTGGATCATTACTGCTGGATCATCATTACTGGATCTGGATCATCACTCGATCTGGATAAAAAATGGTGCTATCTCATGATTCTTCTCGTCATAGGAAGTTCTATAGAGCCAGCCCTTTTTCATGCTGGTTGTAGGCCTACCCTCATGTAGGTCTTTGCCCAGCACTTACATCTGACCCACTCGTCAGAAAGGTATGCCCAGCACTCACATCTGATCATATAAGAACCAATCCTATAATCACATCAGAAAGGCCCAACACTCACATTCACTAGCATGATAGGACACACCTACTATCATCTATGAAATGGCTCAGCACTTACAACCACCAGCATGATAGGACAAACCTACTATCATCTGTGGAAAGGCATAGCACTCACATCCACCAGCATGGTAGGACACACCTACTACCATCTGTGGAAAGGCTTAGCACTTACAATCACCAGCATGGTAGGACACACCTACTACCATCTATGAAAAGGCACTGCACTTACAATCACCAGCATGATAGGACACACCTACTATCATCTGTGGAAAGGCATAGCACTCACATCCACCAGCATGGTAGGACACACCTACTACCATCTATGAAAAGGCACTGCACTTATAGTCACCAGCATGATAGGACACACCTACTATCATCTGTGAAATGGCACAACACCTATAGTGACCAGCATGATAGGACACACCTACTATCATCTGTGACAAGGCTCATCACTTACATCCATCCAGGCGGGAACACATCCTGCTCACAATGATGGAAGGGCATGCACTCATATCTGATCATGAGGGGAACACATCCCAACAATCATATTAGAATGGCCCCCAGTCCTCCTCGACTGAGCTACCTGGTAACTGACTAGGTGCCTCCATTCTCCTAGAGAATGGCAGTTGCTCGTACATCCAACCTGCTCGTTGGAATGGCCAACACTCACATCTGACACAGAAGGAACTTAATCCTTTAGCCATGAGCAGAATGGTTCAGCCCTTACATCTGACCAAGTGGGAACACATCCCTATATCACATTAGAATGGCTACTCAGTTCTTACACTGAGTGTTCCTGGTAATTGACTAGGTGCCTCCGTTCCTAGAATGGCAATTGATCTTACATTTGTCCTGCTCGATAGAATGGCTAGCACTCATATCTGACATGAAAGGGAGAAACCCTACCACCATGACAGAATGGCTCAGCCCTTACATCTGACCATGGAAGGAACCAATCCTCTCACCATGTCAGAATGGCTATGGGTCTCATCACTTTCTCTAGGAGGAAGCCTCGATCTAGAGAACACCAAGTCTCTCTCTGAAGTACTCGAACTTCAGCCTAGCCAATGGCTTCATCAATACATCAGCTATCTGTTCCTCTGTCGTAACATACAGGAGCTTCACTACTCCTCTCTGCACCATATCCCTGATATAGTGATACTTGATCTCGATATGCTTCGACTTGTCATGAAACACTGGATTCTCTGACAACTTCATGCAACTCTGGTTGTCACAATATATACAAGTAGCATCTAACTGGAGATCAAATATATCATAAAATAGCCTCACAACTAGCTGAACAAGCTGTGACATACTTTGCTTCAATCATACTCAGTGCCACACAGGATTGCTTCCTACTAAACCAAGAGATCACACCTGATCCCATACTGAAGCAACATCCCGAAGTACTCTTCCTGTTGATGGCACTGCCTGCCCAATCTGAATCAACATAACCTTCCAGGTTAATCTTCTAATTCGCATCGTACTTGAGCCCATAATCAATTGTACCCTTCAGGTACCTCAGAATATGCTTTGTAGCTATCAAGTGAACACTCCTCGGATCTGTCAAGTACTGGCTCAAGGTGTTCATAGCAAAGCAAATGTCTGGTCTCATGTTCGTTAGGTACATCAATGACCCAATCATCTAACAATACATCGTAGCATCAACCGACTCTTGAAAAAGCATCACTCAATAGCTTCAGGTTCGATGCCATAGGTGTGGCCATCGCCTTGCAGTCCATCATCCTGAACCTCTTCAGGATATCTACTGCATACTTCCCTTGTCCAAGGAAGATCCCATCTGTACTCTACCACACCTCCATACCTAGAACAGTAATGCATTGACACATAACAGGAGCATCACTGGTCTTCCACCTTCAACCTTGGATCAAAGCTTGGATTCGCTTCACTCTCAGTAAAGCCTAGAATCATCAGTAATCTGCCCATCCTGTCGTACCATGTCGAACCTCAGGATCTTCTGCAATCACTCCCTCTGAAGCGGAGCATCATACTCCCTCTGTCTTCCGTACTCTATGCACTGAAACATTCTGTACTAGAGTGACAAGTAGTATCCATCTAGGATCACTGGATACTAAGATCCTCTATCTTGAAATTCTTCAAAAGTTCATCTTGCACCCATCTGTGAGCTTGTCATCCTCTATCAACCTTGTAGCAAAGGTTAAGATATTCATCAATCTCATCATGTATGTGTTATCCCATGGGTGTCTTCTGAACTCGTACAAGGCCTTCTTTCATTTGCACACATGATTATGCATGTCATGTGACTTCACTTCTATTAGTTGTAAATGTTTCTTTGTAGACTATGCCTTCTCTTCATGAGAATCCTCATGCTACGAATCTTGCTTTGTATCCCACGATGTTTCCATCTACTGCATGATGGAACTATGAACTTCTCTTCAGGTCTCGATACTTCGCCCTGACATCATTCTTCTTGAACTGATCTTCCCTTTCTTCTTGGTGGCTAGAAGGTTCTGCATCAATGATGTCACTGCACTCATCATATTATTCTTTGTCTTTGAATTGTCGTCATTTGTTCTTCGGAACAAGTCTTCATTCTTCTTTGCTTGTAGGTTATTATGTATGCGATCTTTCCTACAAGTCAAATGCAATCGTATGGTTAGAAACATTTCATAAGGAATATTTATACTATAAAACACTTATGCATAAATATATGATCATGGCAACTACTTTAGCCAATACAACATTCATCCATATCTCATTGAAACTTTCTAGATGCCTTCCATCTCTACCAGGACAACATTGAGATTGTGCACTAATCCAATATGTCAGCAAAGAGGTTTCATTCTAGATAAGTAGCAATGGAGAATTTGTATAGCCCCATGAGCTACTTACCCATCACATGCATATTAGTAGTATTCTATCATTAATGCAAACATCCTATCATGCATAATACAATAACTGAATATAAACAAATGCATAACAAAATAATATAATGAAATGACAATTGAATACTTATCTTTATTTGTTTCGAGGGTAGACTCCTTCTTGAGCCTTCAACTTCATTGTCTTCTTCATTCATAATAGCAACGTTTCTTATCCAAAAGCTAAGGTGGATAAGAAGTTCTTCAAGAGTTGAGTTCTTCATATTCCTCATTGATTGAGGGATCTTCTCTTGGATGGCGATATCTTGATCTTCAATTGCACCCCTCTTCTCTTCTCTTCTTTTACCGCTTCAAGTTGTTCTTGATTTGAGAGACTCTTATGACTGCATGGTCTCTGCATTCTAGATCTTCACATTCTTCAACTGGATTCTTTAGGTCATATTTTGATTTTTGTTCTTCCCTTCAAATAGCTTGAAATTATGTTCTTTCGTTCTGCAACCCCATTATGATGTGGATTATAAGGAGTTGACAACTCCCTCTTAATCCCTGCTTCTTTGCATAGCTCTTTGAATTCATTCGAAGTGAATTCTCCACCATTATCTGATCGAATGGTCTTGATCTTCTTTTTAGTATGGTTCTTGATCAAGGCTTTGAATTCCTTGAACTTACTGAACACTTCATCTTTGTTTTTCATAAAGTAAATCCATGTCTTTCTTGAAAAATCATCAATAAAAGAAACATAGTATGCATACCCGCTTAGTGATTTTGATGACATTGGACCACATAAATCGGAGTGGATGATTTCTAGAATGCCTTTGGCTTTGCTTTTGCTGCTAGGAAATGTCTTCTTTGTATTCTTCCCTTTTTCACATCCTTTGCAAACTCCATCATGCTTTGTTTGGAATGCAATAGGTAGTGCTCTGTAGTGCACATGTGTAAGCCTTATATGCCAAAGCTCATTTGGCTCTATCATATCATGGATCAAGGCTTGTTCTGGATGACCCTTCAATTTGTACAAGCCTCCTTCTTGTTCTCCAATCACTACAGCATCATCAATTTTCTTTCCTTTTGGCCACATGATGACTGACCATCGATGAATGCAACCCACATTCCTTTTGCATCCAAGGCTGAAATGGATAGAAGATTCTTCTTAAGTCCTGGAACAAACAATACTTCTTTCATTGTTAGAGACTTACCAGAGTCTAGCTTGTATGAAGATTCCCCACTACCTTTTATTGGATATTGGTAGTCATCTCCTAGTTTCACCTTGTGAGGTGATTCATGTCTGACAGTCTTACAAAGGATTCCTTGAATCCCGCCATACGTTTGGAAGCCCCACTATCTATAAGCCAATCATCATTTCCATGAGTAATGTTACCTATGAGAGCTGATATCAGAACATATTCATCCTCGCTTGAAGAATCTTCACTTTCATAGATGGATCTCTTTCTGGATGGTTCATCATCCTCTGCAGCATGAGCATGATGTCTTCTTTGGCCTCGTCTCCCTCTGAAACTGGAACCTCTATACTCATGTAGGTGTCCAATCTAGTTTCTTTAGAGAGATCAAATACTTCTATTCTTGGAAGTTGTCAACTTCACCAAGCTTATCATCAAGCTATTGTGATAGATCATATTGAAATGAGAACCTCAAATGGAAATACAAAAGATTAGATCTTACCGATTTGAGGTGTCCGTCCTTGTCCCGGAGTTCGCTGATCTAGGGTTTGTCGCAGAAACCCTAATTTTCAAAACTTGGAAACTTTTAGATATGATTGGACAAATAGATATATCTCTTCAAATGGAGTTGTCCAATGTACTCCTTTTCTGAAAACAGTGGAGGGAAGCTCCCGAAATAGGAAGCCCTAAATTACTGATTTCTTCTGCAGAAATTCCTGTTACTATTTCTATGATATCTCCTAAATTACTAATCCTCTGTGTTTTAAATTTCGCATTGAGGTAACCTAGCATGTCTCTAATCCAACACCATAGGTTTCATCAGAATTGGTTTCGCCATTTGGGATTTATGATCCTTTTACCAAGGTGACCTGTTACAGGACTGTTCAGAACAGCGAAGTTGTACGACATGCCACGTGTCACTGATTCATCTTCTGAGTCTGATATTCAGACCACCAAAATTAAATGCCGTGTAATTTCTAGAACATCTTCAAGAATTCCATTTGGACCTTTGTAGCTCAATATATTGCAGATCTCCCCGGATGTCCTGTTCAGGGATGAATTCTGGAAGAGGCTGGAACCCTAAGTTGGAGAGATCATATCTCCTAGAGTACAACGAATATAAGTCTTATTTTTGGACACAGACTTCATCAAGATTTTATATTCGTCCCCTGCAATTTTTAGCTTCCGAGACTTCACCAATCCAAGAATATAGTGACTATACCAATACTTAGCAGTTTTAGTATTTAGGGTTTCTCCTAGCTCGGGGTCAAACTAGGGTTTGACTTTCCTGGAGTTTTACCCAACCAAATTTATTGATCCAGGTCTCTAAACTTCAGTTTTGATGAGGAGAATAACCCTATGCTGGTCTCACTCAAAAATTCATCTTCTGTAGAAAGCCCTAATTTCCGCATCGAAGACTGAAAATGCTCGGAATCAAATTCCGCTTCGACAGAAAGATGCGCCCTTCAATGGGGAGTCATCTTAGCATACTTTTGCTGAAAATCTATGGAGGAAGATCCAAAAAATAGGAATCCCTAGTTCCTATAGCTGCATAATGTCTTCTTCTCAGGTTAGCTCTGATTCCATGTTATTTTTTCATCACATTTAAGCTAGCATTATGATCTTAGGATCTTTTCACTGAGAGAATAACAAGCATAGCAATAAAACACAAGCACATCACAAGA
>LPNX010423599.1:108233-203746 GCA_001517045.1 Pseudotsuga menziesii
GTAATTGACAAGATACAAAGATCAATGACCACAAATCCAGTTCGACGAAATCTATGATCAGTGTGAAGTCCGCTCTGTAAACTTGCACGTTCGTTAACACGAAGGAGCTCAGTGAAATGGGTACGTGTAGGCTCATCCGACGGCTAGAAAATAAAGGGAAAATGCATCGACCGTCATTAACGGATCCAGAGGATGGAGTTGCGTGATGATTGGAAGCGGAATGGAAACCACGGTAAACGCGGTAGTTTGTGGTGCATTCCGCGGGGAAAAGTAGTTTGGGGGAAACTGCTAAAGGGGGCCTCCAGAGTGGGCTCCTATATAAGTAGAGTTGACTTTTTTGAAGAACTATTTTTTATTGCGCTGGATGAATGAAAAGGACTGCTTGCTCACCACCCTTTAACAGTCGACCTTGAATATATGCAGTCACAGTAACAGGTAAGTTCTAAATACCCAAAATTCATTCACTGAATTACTGTTGTTGTCTGTATTATGGATAAAGAGAAAGATTTACAAGGGTTTAACTGTATTCTAGATGAGAGAGAAGAATACCTGGTCGACAGGGATAGAGGAGTATACGATCCTTTCTTGTCTCTGGGAAGTGTATCTGTTATCAAAGAAAGGTTATGGCGATACAATTCGAGGGAAATGACATTTTAAATGCTTGTAAACCATTTTTGTATCATTTTGCTATTGAGCAGACCCTGCATTTTCTCGAGTTTGCCGAGTGGTGTGCAGTTAACTATTCTTCTTTTGAGAGAGTTATTGTAATTCATTCTACGTCTAGGATACTATGTAAAATTGATGCAAAGGCTATCCGTGAAAACCTCAACTTGCGCGACAATTACCTCGATAGTCGTGAGTCTGTAAATGAGCCCGTTTTAGCTGAAGTGTACAAAAATTGTGAAACTGAGGTTTGTTGTAAATTCTTGTCAAGCATTCTTAATGAGGGTCAGTCACTAGATGGTCGCTTTCTTCCATATCATGTTTGCATTTTTAGAGATGAATTTCAATTAGTTATGTCTTTAGTCTGTCAGGTCTTGGGCCTAGATGATGACTGTCATGTCAATGAAGTCATTTTGGGATTCCTATTAAAAATGAGTTCGATGAGTTCTGAGTCTCAGTCAGTTCATGTCTTCAGTTTAGATGAGTATCTAGCAGAAGCTATACATCTCCAATTGAGTGAGTTTCCAAAAGTCAGGTTTTTCAAGTTTCAAACTTATTTGCTAAACATGTTACTATGTTCGAATGTCACCGAATTGCAGTTCTTAAGTACCATATTCTCTTCAGATTTTCCCAAGCAAATCAACATGTTTGAATTTGCAAATTCTATCATGTCAGAAATATACAAGATGTTGTTTGATGAAGTGTTACCCCGGGTATTGGAAGAAATGAAAAGCATGATGCAATCCTCACCTGAGGATAGGGTCGGAGATTGGTTCATGTATAAGGACTTCACCATTTTGAGAATATATGGTTTTATTGGGGAGCCTTATAGGCTTCCTGCTTTCCTTACTCCCAGTATTTTTGCATTGGAATATATGAGACAGAGAGTGCATGCAGAAGAAGAACACTTTGGAGCTTTCAAGAAATCTTCCAATATCAAGTTCCCTCTTAAAGTTGGTTCTTTTAATTTTAAAAATAAAGGTGCTCAGGTGTTCATAGAAAAATGGTTGGAAAGCATGGATTTTCAAAGGGAGCAAAGGGTAAATTATGATCCCTATCATATAATTTCCCTGAGAAAACAGGCAAATAAAAATAAGCCATTTGACCACCAAGTTGTTTAAGGTATGAATGAAGTAGCCAATTTGTTTCACTTTATGGAAATTCTAGGATTTGATGAAAATACAAGCAGTAGACCGGTTGCAGTATCTCAAGTGACAGATCGTTCTAATATTTTGGTTAAAAGAAGTCTTTCTGAAGTTGAAAGTATGGAAATAGATGAGGATGGGTCACATAAAAAGGACAAATTGTTTCAAGACGATAAAGTTTTAAGTGAAGATATTTCAGATGATTTAAAAAGAGTTGCTTTGGTTCCTACACAATCTGTACAGGTGAGTCAATTTTCTTTTGAAGGTGTAGACAATACAGAATCAGGCCCAGTTTTCAAGTCTAAAGAAGAGCTCATGACTAGTTATGTGGAGAAACAAAAGCAGTCCCTAGAATAAATAAGGAATCTGCTCCCGCGGGTGAGAAGTTTAAATAATCCAAAAACTTCCTTGATTTCTACCCGGGACATAGAAAGAAATACTTTTAAATTGGTCGTGGTAAGTGATAAGAAGGTGTTAGAAATGGAAGTGAGATTAGACAAGATCAGTGTACCAGATAAAATACAGTTACATAAATAAACGAGAGACATTATCTATTTAGATTTATTGCATGCTATGGTGAGAGTTAATAAGTTACAAGTTTTGGTAGACAAATTGGAAGTTCAGTTAAAACATGAGAAGGTTGAAAACAAGGCTAATTCCATTCAAATAAAAAATCTGTAAGCAGACATTATAAGCTTAGGAAATGAAATAGGTAAAACCCAGGCAATCAAAAGAGTTCTAGAAGAAAAAGACAATGCCCTCCAGGTACTGAAGAAGAGATTGAAAATACCGAGTACAGAACATGTCCAGTCATCAGAATTATTAGCATTACAAGAGGAGAAGGAGAAGGTTCATCAGGATATGATGGAGTATAAAGGAAAGACTGTAAAGTTACAAGAAGAAAAGGATAAGTGGCAAGTAGAACAGAACGAGTTAATAGCACAAATTTCACGATTGAAAAGGGATCAGAATGAAGAAAAATAAATCATGGAGGAACTAATGAGCTAGACTCCCACTGATGAAGACTTAAGTATTGTGAATATTGAAAAACCTTTAAATGATTTCTCTGCAGATGACTTACTAGTACCCATGTCCCAAGTCAGCTTGAAAGACGAAGAGATAAGAGAATTAAAAGAGGAAAATGAAAAAATCAAATCTGAGCTAGCCAAAGTGACTGAAAATAAGAATAAGATATTGTAGGATAAAAGTCAACTACAGAAGAAATTTAATGAATTGAAAGAAAGGAACATAGGAAAGGGTCCTCTCCAGGGAGAAAAGCACATAATTTGGGATACATTATCCGTATAAATTACTAAGTTCAGGCATTATTTGAACTTCATTGATGATCAAAGTATATTGATCAATTTGGCCAATCAAAGACTGAAGTTAGTAAATGAAACAATGGAGAGGAAACCCCTTGGCACAACTCAGAATGCATTAAATTTCTTAAATTCATTAACATACCAAAAATTACATGATATAGGAGTCAAAGACAGAGTGGGAATGGTACTGTGGGAAAAAAGGTTTATTCATAAACATCATATAATGAAGACAGTACAAGACAAGGCTGATGAAATGATCTCATGAGTTAATGACTTCAAGCAGGCTTTTAAAGAACTATTTGAAGATGGCCTTCCTTCATTTTGGGACGAGGAGGGACGACTATTTTCTCAAGAGCATTATCACAGCCTGTTGGTACGAATCTGTATGGATCATTCTAAATTTGATGATTTGGAAAAAGGGCTGATGGGAAAAGTCATTGTAGATAAGATGACAGAGGATTTTGAGGTATTACAGAAATTCCTGATCATCAGGGGAGGGTTGCCTGCTGTGTATTATGAAGCCTACATGGAGCTGGAGGTGTCTATTCGGGAAATGATTGAGTATGATATTTCAAGCGCGGAGCAATGGAGAGCCATAGAAAGATTTGGAAAAACAAAGTATATCCTTCATTCATGAAAATAGGTGTTGCGTGCTGAGGAGCTGCTTGGACAGGCCTTGTTACTGAGTTGATTTTAATTAATGATTTGTTAGGATTGAAGCAAGTAGGTTATTCCTAGTAGTTAGGAATATAGTTACAAGACTTTTATTAAGTAGGTTATTCAGTTATAAATCTTCTTGGAAGAAGAAATCATTTTATGTATATAATTGCATTTATTTTATGTGATGGGGGTTGGAACCCATCTTGTTGATGAATGTTTTCTGAAGACATATATTTTTGAATAACAAAGCTAAATGCGTGCGGTTATCAGAGATTCTTGTGCTATTTACATTATAGTCTGTATTTCCCTTCCTTTGTGATTGTTTTTTCTAGTGTTACACTCCATTTTGTTTTCTTCGTATCTGAAACATAGTGTTGAATGGTTGGAATTCATATTATTTATGCTCCGATCATTGTCTGAAATATTCTATGAATGTTTCTAATAAAGTTCATATAGAACTCATATTTTGATGCTCTGTATTGATGGACTGTTCATTATCTCTTCTATCCCACCTGAAAATTAAATGAACGACTGTGATTGAATGGTTATCTTGCCTTCGATAAAATCTCATGCACGTGTCTTTGTGATATCTTTATGTATATGTGACTCCATTTCCCAATGGTTATGTGTATTGTTTCAACCATATGTATAATTTTTCAGTGTTGATTTATATCTGACCTTGTTAGATCTATATTTGAGAGATCCCTCTCTGGAAAGAAAAGCCAGTTTCTTTCTCAAGTGGTTTTTACTGTTACCTTTTGGGATTTACCTTTGCAACCTGGGTACATTGTGAGTGTTAACACATAGCACTCACATCTGATCATATAGGAACCAATCCTATAATCACATCAGAAAGGCCCAACACTCACATTTGACACATGTGAGGAACCAATCCAACATGCATGTTCAAAAAGGCTCAGCACTTATATTTGACACATGCAATGAACCAATCCAACATACATGTTCAAAAAGGCTCTGCACTTACATCTGACACATGCGAGGAACCAATCCAATATGCATGTTTAGAAGGGATTTGCACCTACATCCGACACATGCGACGAACGAATCCAACATGCATGTTCGAAAGGGCTCTGCACTTACATCTGACACATGCGAGGAACCAATCCAACATGCATGTTTGAAAGGGATTTTCACTTACATTCAACACATGTGAGGAACCAATCCAACATGCAAGCTCGAAAGGGTGTGCACTCACATCTAATCAAGTAGGAAGCAATCCTATAGTCATATGAAAATGGCCCCCAATCCTAGACTGAGCTACTTGGTAACTGACCAGGTTCCTCCATTCCCAGAATGGCATTCATTGCTTACTTCTGATCATGTAGGAACCAATCCTACAGTCACCTCAGAATGGCTCAACACTCATATATGACATGGGAGGAACCAATCCTCACCATGACAGAATGGCTTAGCCCTTACATTTGGCCTACTCATCAGAATGGCTCACAGATTCAGCACTCATATCTGACATGGAAGGAACCAATCCTCTCACCATGATAGAATGGATTAGCCCTTACATCTTAACATGGAAGGAAACATTCCTCTCACCATGTTAGAATGGATATGGGTCTCATCACTTCCCCTTGGAGGGAACCTTGATCTGGAGAACACCAAGCTTCTCCCTGAAGTACTTGAACTTCACCCTAGCTAATGGCTTCGTCAACATATCAGCTATCTATTCCTCCCTCGCAACATACTGGAGCTTCACTGCTCCCCTTTACACCATATCCCTGATATAGTGATACTTGATCTTGATATGCTTCAACTTTTCATAGAACACTGGATTCTCTAAAAACCTCACACAACTCTAGTTGTCACAATGTATACAAGTAGCATCCATCCGAAGATCAAATAAATTAGATAGTAGCTTTCGTAGCCATACTGCCTCACAACTAGCTGAACAAGCTACGACATACTCTACTTCAGCTGTACTCAGTGCCACACAGGATTGCTTCCTGCTAAACTAAGATATCACACCTAATCCCATACTAAAGCAATAACCTGAGGTGCTCTTCCTATCAATGGCACTACCCGCCCAATATGAATCAACATAACGCTCCAGGTTAATCTTCTGATTCACCTCGTACTTGAGTCCATAATCAATTGTACCCCGCAGGTACCTTAGAATATTCTTTGCAGCAATCAAGTGAACATGTCTCGGATCTGTCAAGAACTGGCTCAAGGTGTTCACAGCAAAGCAAATATCTAGTCTCGTGTTCGTTAGATACATCAAGGACCCAATCATCTGACGATACATCGTCTCTAATGAAGCATCAATCAATAGCTTCAGGTTTGATGCCATAGGTGTGGCCATAACCTTGTATTTCATCATCCCAAACCTCTTCAGGATCTCTATTACATACTTCCCTTGTCCGAGGGAGATTCCATCCACATTATGCCACACCTCCATGCCTAGAAAATAATGCATCATACCCAATTCCTTCATTTAGAACTTGGTAGCAATATTTCTCTTCATATTAGAAATCAACCCATCCATACCTATTACAAACAAATCATCTACGTACAGTAGAAGCATCACCGGGTTGCCATCTTCAACCTTGTAGTAAAGGTTGGAATCTGCTTTACTATTGGTAAAACCCAAACTGGATAGAAAAATTTCAATTTTGCTGTACCATGTCCTGGGTGCCTATTTCAAATTGTACAGGGATTTCTTCAGTTTGCATACATGAGAATCCCTATCATGTGTCTCAAAACTGAGTGGTTGTTCTACATACACTTCCTCTTCCAGTACACCATTCAAGAAAATAGTCTTGACATCCATTTGGTGTATCTTCCATTTCATTACTGCAACCAAAGCAAGTACTGATTTGATGGAAGTGTATCTGGCTACAGGAGCAAAGGTTTCTTCATAATTTATTCCTTCCTTCTGTGAGAAGCCATGAGCCACAAATCTTGCCTTATATTTCTCTATGCTACCATCTGCATCATGCTTGATCTTGTAGATCCATTTGGAAGTTACAATTCACTTCTCTTCTGGTATTGGGACAACATCCCAAACATTATTCTTCATGATCGATTGATACTCTTTGATCATAGTATCCTTCCATTATTTCCATTCCGTTTCTTCTTCATAGTTGGAAGGTTCTTTATCGATAACATCACATAGTAAGGCTAGATATCCGGAGCAGGATCTAGTTCTCTTTCTTTCTCTATGATTCTCTTCTAGAGCCCCATATCTTTTTGTACCTTGTATAATTTCTCGTACCCAAGCAGGTTTCCTCTTGTGAGGATTCTTCTCCTAAGGTGGATCTACAGGTCTTTGTGGTTCTTCAAATTCTCAATCTTCTTCTTGAATTTCCTCATTCATGGTTGTATCATGAATTCTGGGAGCTTCTGATTCTTCAGGTTCTTCAGCAGGTCTCTTCCTAGATTTGTTGTAAGCTATGTATTTGCAAATGTTACATCCCTGTTGATGTCGATATTCTTATATCCTGGGAAGTATATTCTGTAAGCCTTCGATATTTTAGAGTATCCCACAAATATACCCTTCTTTCCTGAAGGATCTAGTTTTGTTCTCTTTTCTTTTGGTATATGTATGTACACTAGACAGCTGAATATTCTGAGATGGCTGGCTTCTGGTTTCTTGCAAGAGAAGATTTCTTCAGGAGTCTTGTTCTTGAGTACTCTGTGTGGAGTACGGTTCTGTACATACACCGATGTTCTAGCTGCTTCTGCCCATAAATGCATAGGAAGATCCTGATCATGAAGCATTGCTCTTGTAGCTTCCATGATAGTTCTATTATTCCTTTCTACAACCCCATTCTATTGTGGATTGTAAGGAGTGGACAACTCCCTCTTAATCCCTGATTCTTTGCATAAGTATTTGAATTCATTTGATGTGAATTCTCCACCATTATCTGATTTAAAGGTCTTGATCTTCTTTTCTGTATGGTTCTCGATCAAGGCTTTGAATTCCTTGAACTTGCTAAACACTTCATCTTTGTTCTTCATGAAGTAAATCCATGTCTTCCTAGAAAAGTCACCAATGAAAGAGACATAGTATACATACCCGCTTAGTGAACTTGATGACATTGGTCCACATACATCGGAGTGGATGATTTCCAATATTCCTTTTTCCTTGCTCTTGCTACTTGGAAATGTCTTCTTTGTATTATTTCCTTTTGCAAATCCTTTGCAGACCCCTTCATGTTTTGCTATCATTTCTGGAAGACCTTCAATGACTTTGCTTGTAAGTGGTAGTGATCTATAATGCACATGTGCAAGCCTTCTATGCCATAGTTCATTTGGCTCTACTGTGTCATGGAGCATACCTTGTTCTAGATGGCCCTTCAACTTGTATAAGCCTCCTTCTTGTTCTCCAATAACTATTGCATCATCAATAGT
Source organism: Pseudotsuga menziesii (assembly GCA_001517045.1). Classification (NCBI taxonomy): domain Eukaryota; kingdom Viridiplantae; phylum Streptophyta; class Pinopsida; order Pinales; family Pinaceae; genus Pseudotsuga; species Pseudotsuga menziesii. The sequence goes on from LPNX010423599.1 coordinate 116,410, forward strand.
CTTTCCTCTTGGCCACATGATGACTTGGACATCTACAAATGCAATGTTCATACCTTTTTCATGCAATGCTGATATGAATAGAAGATTCTTCGTCAATCCTAGTACAAACAAGACATTCTTCATTTTTATAGACTTTCCAGAGTCTAGCTTGTAGGAGGATTCACCACTACCTTATATGGGATATTGGTAGTCATCCCCAAGTTTCACCTTATGGGGTGAATTATGTTAAGATGGTTTCTTGAAGGATTCCTTGAAATCTATCATGTGTTTTGAAGCCCCATTGTCAATAATCCAATCTTTGATTCCATGAGTGATAGTTCCCATGAGTGCAGATATCAGAACATATTCATCTTCACTTGAAGAGTCTTCACTTTCTTATTTTACTCTCTCCCTTGGAGGATCATCATCCTCAACAGTGTGAGAATGATGTTTTTTTTTGGATTTCCTTTACTTCTTGGATCCATTCTTATTCATGGGATAGTTTCTAGCAAAGTGTCCTATTTCATCGCATGTATAACATCTGAGTTTAGATGAACCTTTCTGATGAGAATGCTTACCTTGGTGATGATGCTTTTCCCTTCTTCCTCTCTTGGAGTGTACTATGAGAGCTTGATCTTCATTTCCCATATTTTCTTCTCGAGCTACTATCCGAGCTTCTTCTTGAGAGCATTCTTTCCACAGTCTGCTAAACTTGACCAACTTCTTTCTAGCACAGATTCCTTGGATGAAAGAATCCCATGACATAGGGAGGCCATTCAATGTTGTCATCACAATTTCTACATTCTCCACTTCTTCATCTTCAGCTTCTAGTTGTTATTTGATTTTAAAGACCCTTATGAAGTATGACTAGATGGTCTCATCATTCTAGATCTTGACATTCTTCAACTGGTTCCTTAGAGTCATCTTCCGATTGATGTTCTTCCCTTCAAATAGTTTGGTTAGGGAATCAAACATGGCTTTAGGTTTCTTGAGGGAGGACACCTATGGAATGAGGTGATCCTTGATAGAATCTGCAATGATCCTCTTTTCCATAACCAAATTATTCTTATGTAAGGCCTTGGCCTCATCTCCCTCTGGGACTGGAACCTCCTCATGGATATAGGAGTCCAACTCATTTTCTTCCAGGACTAGGGAGATCCTATACTTCCAGGCTCATAAGTTATTAGCTCCCTCAAGATTTTCATCAATCTTGGTATTATGAGACATCTTAAATGAGAACCTCAAATGGAAATACAAAATATTTAGATCTTACCAGGTCAAGATGTCGGATATGGACTTTGGAGCTGAAACCCTGTAGTGTTGGTTCAGGAGCAGATTAGGGTTTTGATTTTCCGTAGTTATGTCCAACCAAATGCTTTGAATTTGATCCCTAACTTTTATTTTGGGGAGGAGATCAATCCATGCCTAGGCTCACTGAAAAATTCCTCTTCTGTGAAAAGCCCTAATTTTTGGTAGTAGTGTCGAGTCCAAAACTAAAAAACCTCAGAATTGGATTCTGCTTCGACGGAAAGATGTACCCTAGGGAGGAGAGTTATTCCACCCTACTTTTGCTGAAAATATGTGGAGAGATATCCACAAAATAGGAATCCCTAGTTCCCGCAGCTGCACAGTGTCTTCTTCTCAGGTTAGCTATGATACCATGTTAGATTTTTAACTTTAAGCTAGCATAACATTATGATCTTTAAGCTAAGAGAACAACAAGCATAGAAATCAAACACAAGAGACAATGGACATAGTGTTTTTCCTCGGGGAAACCATAAATGGAGAAAACCCCGCAACTTCGTTAGAGATAGAATCAACACCAAAGTGAAACCCAAAAATAGTAAGACAATCTTCCAACAGCAGTAAGCTCTTTCCTCTTGCCCCGATGTCTTTCTCTTCCTCAGCTATGTGCTACAACTGAGTGTGGATGAGTGTGTAATAAATAGAGAGGTCACCTCTCTATTTATACTAATTCTTGACATGACTAAAACCCTACTAGGGCCAACTTCACTAGGTGAGTCTAATAACCCTAGTGCCCCATAAGTGCGGGGACTTTAACCCTTAGAAAATAGGAGGGTTACCCACAATGACTCGACATGACTTGTTTACATTATAGATCCCCCCAATAGGAAAATCGGGGCATGACATGACACAAGAACATCCCAGAATAAACATAGGGTTACAATGGATAAGAAATACAAGTGAATACATTCTGAAGTTACAATTACATTAACAATTTTGTGTATGTATATGGACATTGTATGGTTTGTGTATAGTTTGGGAAGGGTTTATCCTTGGTCTAAGTGATTGCAATACACATTCAAACTAGTACACTGTTTTCTAAAAAACAACCAAAGTTCCCATTCTTATGGCAGTGAGTTATGATACTATGATTGACTATTGATGTTTCTTGGAGATTGATTTTTTGCTCACAATTGAATCATAATACACTAGTATTTTCAAATGAGCATTGGCCTTCAACAAAAAGGAAAATATATTATCCAATCCTTGAACTTTGAGTATTAATGTCTAGATAACAGTTGAGAGGCATGATCTTAGCCTATTTATGCTTGTAAAGAATTAGATTATATTTGTAGAGGTAAAGTAATATTTTTGAATATAAATTGAACTTCAACATGAGCATTAAATTGTAACATGCGAACAATAGTTTTTGTTAGTTTAATTTTATTTTGGTACTTGCAATAGTTATTTTTTGTGAGCGTCAAATCAAAATAAAGTTGAACTGTATTGGGTACAGTCTTGGTAAAAATTGACACCCTTCATTTTTTGAGTGATAATTCAAAATTATTAACTCTAATTGTTAAAGGGTGGAGATGAAATAAGTCTAAATCACAATCACTCTTTCAAAATGAATTAAACTAAAATATTATCAGAGTTACTAAGAAATTTAAGACTCATGGATGTAAATGATACAATCACAATAAAAAATAAAGTATCTAATATATGCTAACTTGTTTGAAATATTTTTCAGAAAGTGAAACTTATTTAGACTCAATAACAACTCCATCATGATGAAATACAATGAATGAATCGACATTTTGAACTAGTTATTGTTTAGAATAAACCTCTTTTTGAATCTAATAGTGTTTCCTATCAACAACAAATACATGATCAATTGAGTAAAACCACTTCAAACATAGATGGATTTTATCATGAACATGTTCAAATTAATGTTTCCAATCCCATCTCATATATATTATGGGATATGATAAGGAAGCAAACTTTGATATTCTAGATTATTCCAGACCAATCTAGTTTCAAATTTCTAGATTAATTCAAGAATATTCATCTTCATCTATTCCAATTCAACATCAATGTCAATGGTATCATTGCATTGGCCACATGGAGGATCATAGTTTTTATCTCCCTCCTTATTAGTGTAATTTCCCCATCCATCAATACAACCGATAGAGGGGAGATCTACAAATTATGGGGTTCTAAATTTCACCTCATGCCCATATAATGAATTTATAAACAATTTAAAAAAATGTGCATAGATGCATAAACATAAAAAAAGGAAATAAATTCTACCCACACACACACATCACGCATATAAAAAATATACATCATAGGAATGTTGGCAGGGGATTTGGGTAAGTGAGTTGCATAGCACCGTGGAGGCTGCACAAGCTCACGCGACACCGCGCAAGACCAAATCAGCGTGATAGATGGAGAAATGACTGTTTTTGGAATTTCTTATGCAATTTTGTACCGTTTGACCACATTTTGTGGATATAGATCACTAGTTTGTTAGAAGTTAGTTAGAAGTGGACCTTGGATGTAAAAGTGCAAGCCTATATATAGAATTAGAGTTGAAATTGTAAAAGGGATATCATATCCTAGAGTAGCTTCATAGAGGTGAAAGATCAATTGATCAATCTGTTTTTGTAATCTGATTGTGATCTTGTTGCTTCATTTTGTTCTTTAGCAGTTTTGGCATGGTCTGTGTCGACCAGCTCTTGAATCTTGGGTTGTGATCAGTCTCCTGCTGTGGAGAAGTGCTATATGATGTGGATCTGTTGTGCAGAAGTAATATGACATGATGGATGTTTCTGTAAACTAATCTTGTTTCTTATTTATTTCTTGTCTTTATGTGCTATGATGTCAATGATGGATGTTTACCGAATATGTTATATGAATGAATATTACTGCTGCGATGAATAAGTAAATGATGCAACATGTTAGCGATCCACTAGTTATGCTAATAGATCTGTGATGAATGCTGCAATTCTGATTAACTATCTCTGAAGTATCTGATGATTATGTTGTTTAGTCACTGATTCCTTCCCTTCCCTTCTTACTACCAGAAACTTGGTTTTGTTAGCTCTCCCTCGACATCTCGGGTGAGACTTGATTTGCTCTACAGGTGTTGCTGGGCAGGTTCAAACCTGTCTGGGCCAGTGCTCAGGGAGATCGAGCTAGTTGGGCATCGATAGAGTGGGAACCCTTGTCGACAAGGCTTTGTTGGTAGGTTTTCTCCATCAAATGGTTCCTTTGCCAGGACCTCGTTGCAATTGAAGGGAGGATATGTTGTGGCATCCAACTAAACTGGATATTGAATGTTGGTTCGACCTAAAGCTATGAGAGTTTGCTGAAACTGAGAATCAAAATATGAAGTTATGAACAAACAATTGGTTGGGAAAATATATCCATGACGGTGCCGATGAATGCTTCTTCTGGTAATTTCCAATCATACTATATGAGTGGCTAGAGTGGTTCACTTATAAGAATAACAACCATCAAGGAGGGGAGCTGACATCCTGGACCCCTGAACTGATCTAGGAATTGCGAGAAACTGATAATAAAGCACCGCGAGCTTTCAAAGTATGGCTAGATAGTATTCTGGAAGGATACATCAATGAGTTTTTAGACAATACCAATAAGTCATACAATGAAGCAGAAAGAGAGTTCTTCAACAGACCACGAGTTAGGTTCTTGTTGTCTCTACAATTATCTATTAAGATGCTTGTCTGTGAGAAGGGTATTCTAAAAATGCACCTCGATTAGTGGATCTATGGTGTGCAGAGGTAGTGGACATTGCGATGAAAGGGGGGAGGCAAATGGTAAGATAATGGGTAGATGGGTATGAGTTCCGATGAGACTGTAAGGGTCGCTAAGGAAACAAGTGGTTGTATAAGGGGAGGAAAAAGGTTTCGACAAGAGAAGAGGTAGAGGGCGGGGGAAGGTCCTGCTACGAACAAGATGCAAGGCCACAAAGAAAAACCACATGGGATGAAGAAACCCTATAGTAACGATGAGGACTACAAGACCTAGGCTACGCTTAGGGTAGCAGTAAGCTCGAACCCCAACAGTAACGTGTCCACACCTCCATTCACTACTCCACCAACAGGTAGAAAAGCGCATTCTATGTCGACCTATCTAACGTGTGAGCAATAGTCTAGTAGTAGAGCACCATTTGGAGGAAGAAGGCCCATAATGGCAAGCAACGAGATGAAGCTACCAATATTCCATGGAAATGGGACTAATGACCCAGAGCAGTATTGGTTCTTATGTGAAGCAGTCTAGACTGCTTGACAGAGTGTGGATGATGATATCAAGAAAAGCTAGTTGGTGACCACCCTCAGGGGTCATGCGCTTGACTGGTACATGAGATTCATGCAGGTTCCTCGGGGAACCACGAAAAAAAAAATGAATGAGATCCGGGAAGGGCTATTCAAGGAATTTAAGAAACCCAAATTTGAGGCCCAGTATATTATGGAACTCAAGGAGATCAAGCAGTTCCCGACTGAAACTATTTGGGATTTTGATCAATGGTTTAAGACATTGATGGCCTGGGTCAGCTTCAAAATGAGTGATGTTTAGCACAAGGAGTGGTTCATCGCTGCACTGGTCTCACACATCAGACAACCATTAATGCAACAAAAGATTGTGACACAGAGTGAGGCTCTGGAGATCACGATGAAGTTAGAAGCTTCATCGATTGAGGATACTACAGTCAGCATGAACCATATTCAGGCACAACTAGAAAATTTGACACTCTAGCTACAAGATATAAAGAAGGAAAAAGAAGAACATGTTGACCTTTAGTGCACACGGTGTCATGTGGACAGGCACACCAAGGACACCTGTCTAACTTTTCAAAATTATTTTATCTTAGGAGCACCGAACCCCTTGAGTTGTGCTGGTGTGTCATGGTGTCACGTATGTTAGGTATATGGGCATTGACACAAAAACTATAGCTACATGCAGAAGATGGTTACAAAGGAAGAAATTTTGTATTTCTCTTTTTGTCACTCTGTGGGGCATGAGGATAAATACTATCGAGCTTATGACTTGTTCCAAGAGAAAACATATGATTCATACTTTGTGAAGGGCGAGGATCCCCATGTGATCCAACATTCACAGCCTCAACCATAGATGGTGCAGCCAACATCCTAGGAGTAGTCTACACCACCTTTTCCAATGCAGTTTAGTCCATCACAGTCGTAGCCACAATTCGCACCACAGCCACAGTTTGTGGCCCAACCACTGTTTGCGTTGCGACCGTAGTACAATCAATTGTCGATCGCTCAGCCTTAACCACAGTATGTTCAAGTGGCACACTAGGTTCAACAGCAACCAAATCCCCCGTAGTAGTTATCCCAACCACAATATCAACAAGCATCTCAACCACAGTACCAACGGCAATGAGGATTTCGAGGAGGATTTAGGGGATGAGAAGGAGGCTTCAGATGAGGGGGAGGATGAGGTCGAGAATCAATCCAGTGTTACACCTGTGGAGTATTTGGGCACTACTAGAGGGAGTGTCCTCATGCATAGTGTACATACTATGCATCAAGCGAGCATAATGTTGAAAATTTCCCTTAGTTGATTGTGAAGTGGCAGGCCGGAAACATACCTCAATATCAGAACCAGTTCCAAAGCCAAAACAAAGTACAGACCCAGTAGCCATTGCATAATCAGACTTAGATCCTGCTACAAACTCAAAATCATCCTATGAACCTGTCGACGAATCAAAATCCAACCCTGAACCAAGATCAAAATCAGAATCAAGGACCAATGGTTCAACGATTCTAGCACAACCCAAAGCCCAAGATGTCAACGTTGCTGTTGTCACTTATGTAGGTGCAACGACGAGAGAAGATGGACCCCATCAATAAGTTTGGTTTGCTGGGAAGTTTTACCACCTAAGTTTTACTTAGTGGTTTTTATCAAGTGATCCCAGTGAACCGGACAAAGATGATTTGTTCGGACTTCAGAAGACCTTCAAAATTGCTTATGGGAAGTACTTGTTGTACTATACCACATGTTCATACCCCCTTGGGGGAGTTTAAATAAAATGTTCTAGCTTGGTAGTGTCTGTAAAAGACTCGGTCTCTTGGACTTTATTTGTCAATCCATTCATCCCAAAGTGTTTTTTTCCCTTGGTTATTATTGGTTATTGAATAAATGGCTGATAATTTCTAAGTTTTTCACTCAATACCTCCAAAGTTGGGGTGGTCGGCTTGGCATTTAGGCCTATTGAGGTTATTAAAGTCTATGTGTCAATATATAGACATGCTAGGCATTATTGTCGAGTCATATGAACATGTTCTAAGTCCCCCTAGTTTTTTTTTAATTTTTAATTTTAATTTTTCCACAAAACTTAGGCTATTTTTTAATAGTCTAATTGGAAAAATTGGTCTTGTAATAAAAATAGGGTTAAAAGTCAGATTTGGTCATGGGGGTGCTCATTTTCTAACCTAGAGCACCCGGTAAACCCATAAACCTACTTTTCCTAATTTTTTAGTGATTTCTCCATCACTCAAGTGAGAAAATCCAAAAAAAAAATTTAATTAATTTAATTAAAAATTAATTAAATAATGGAGCAAATCCAAATTCCTAATTCAGTGGATTTTGCTCCAATTTGATTGAAGTCAATCTCATCGGCTTCATATTGACTAGAGCTAACTGTTGCTTGACTGAAGGCATGATGTGGGCTGAAGAGGAGCTTAATTGGCTCATGTAGATCTAGGGTTCCACCCTCCTTTCTCTCTCCTCCACATGTGTGGATCAAGATGGGAGTTGTTTGTTGGTTGGTTCAGTTCACTAAGTGAGGTGTCACTTTGATTTGTAGTTCTAGTCCAGTTAAACTCAGATCATCATCAGTTAGACTCAGCTCATCCTTAGTTAGACTTAGTTCATCTAGTTAGACTTAGTTCATCATCAGATTAGACTTAGTTCATCAGTTGATGTGTCAGCCCGATCAGCACTCTGATTGCCGGTTACACTTAGTCAGAATCAGATCAAACTCAGTTAGACTCAGATCAAGCTCATCTTGACTCTCTGTCATCTTCAGTCTCTCTTTCAGTCATGCATGCGCCCCTTCGGGCTAGGGTTTCAGTTTTTTCTATAAATAAAGCACAATTTCCTCCTTTCCAAGCTAGTTAGAGTTGGATTGAAGGGATTGCTAGTTTTAATCAATATATTATTTTGTAATTTTTCTGCAAGAAAGAAATATTTGGAGGATAATGGTGTGGTGCAATTGTGTGTGGGCCATTATTGTCTGATCTTCATGAGGTAATCTGTGTATTGTTTCAAATTTTTGCATCTTGAATTATGAATATGGTTTAACAAAGATTGCTCCCAATCATTGGAAATAGAGGGATATAATTAAGTTTACTTGTTTCTTCTATGTTGAATACATGTACTTAAATATCTATATCTAACATGTTTATAAGTTTATATGCATGTAGCTTTAGCCTTGATTTATGTGTAATCACCAGATCTCACGGGTTTTGCAGGTCTTTGATTGATTTACAGGTTGCTTGGCTGGGAAGAATCATGGATATAGTTTGACTCCATATTAATTTCATCATCTTTGAATGACATAGTTCCTCGGCATCCCACTACAAATCCTTTTGGCTGGTTCCTTGCGGCAACAAGTTTTTCCTCTCCATATCTCTTCCTCCCTCTAAAATTAAAAATTTAACCTCGTTACTTGGTTCATAGCTTTGATTTGTTTAGATATATCATCATAGAGTGAAATTTAACATAGATCTATCTTTTTAAAGCTCATAATATATATCTTGTTCTTAAAAAAGGTTTCGTAATCATTTTAGATATAGCTTTGGGGAAATCGTCTTTTTTGCATGGCATTTTAAAGAAGATTTGTAGCTTGCATGCATTATATTTATCTTTCATAATTTCAAAGATAAATCTAGAAATTAGTGCACATCATATTTCCTGCTCAAAAGGCAGGCCAAGATCCCAAATAAATCTTACTTTCCTTGGTTCCTTTTTCACCCTTTTTAAAACTAGTTTTAACTTAGTTGTTTTTGGTTAAAAGTGGGCTGACCCAAAGGTACTTTCAAAGTGATTTTGGGAATATTTAAGTTTAATAATATTGATGTTTTTTTGTATTTATAACATAAAATAGGAGGAGGTGCTGTCTGAAAAGTGACTTTTGGGCCATCCATAAACCCCCAAGGGTCTCTCCATTTCCCGAAATCTTTATTTTTTTTTGCAATTTGTAAGATCTTGGGTTCGTTCTGTATAAGAAACAAAAGGAATTATATCATTTTTCTGATATTATAATCGCTGGTAATAAATAATAATTCTGAATAGGCTCTTTCGAGCGCATTCCCCATCCCCCCCTGGGGGGATTCGCGTCCTTTTTTCCTTTTTTGCATTTTTCATATGTTTTGCTCTAGATTAGTTTTATCTATGCAAAATAGTTTAATTTGATTACTTTCATCATATATTCTGTATTATAAAGTCAAATTATCTTTAATACTTACCCCACAATTCCCTATTGAAGCAAAAGGTGAAAGAGGATCATGGTAGATTTAATTAGAAAACTTGTGGTTTGTTTTATTTTTGCTGCTTCATTATTCACTATTAATTTATGCAAGTAATTAATTTTAATTCAAACCCCTCCTTGATTTCCCGATTGAGGTCCACTTGGACTGAAAGAGGTTCCTGGAGGGTTTTTTTTCTAATAAAAACACATCGATTAAAATTTACTAAAAATTACAAAGACTATGGTGTGTATGCTCTACACTTTGGCTGTGGTTCATCCAATCAATAAAGCTGCATCGAAAGCAACGTGAGTGACTAGATTAATTAGGTTTCAGTTTCCCCAATTAACCACCATCAGGCAAAAATCCAACACCTTGAACAAACTGTAGTCAGTAGAAAAATACCTAAAGGAGTGGGAACAACTGGAGAGTGACCTCGAGGAACCATTCCTTGTTACACCCTAATGGGTGTATTATGAACATAGTCTTTGAGACTCCATCCAGCCCATAAACACCTTGCGGGTAGTTGTGAAGTTTTTTTTTTTTTGGACATACTCCAAGTACCCCTCGGGTGTATCTAGAGTCCCCGCTCGCCTAATTTAATCCACTCATTTTTCATATTAACTTAAAACGTACCAAGAGACAATTTCAAAACATTCACTCCAAGCACTTGCAAGCACATTTAATCATTTTGTGACTCCATTTTAAGGAACTGGCTATTTGTTTACTTCTTTCGATATATATATTGTGTGTCAGCATTCTTCTTACTTGTGTTTATTTTTCATCTTCTCATATGTGGTTATCAATTGTTAATTTCAAACTCCTAAGAAACTTATTCAATTTAATACCATCATACTAAAACAATTAGCCTTAGTAACTTAATAGGGTCTACCCCCCTTGGCTTTGTTAGGAGTTGAGCCTAAATGGAGGAGTCAAGAACAAGGTGACAACATTGAATCGAGACTTGCCCCAAAGGACACATCGAGTGGCTTGAAGATTTTTGTCATGTTCCCCCCCAAGTGTGTAAAAGGCAGCAACAGGAAAAAAAATGAAGCATTCGATATTGTGATAAAGAAAGATACCTTCTTTCAGGCTGAGCATGCAATCGGGAGAAATCCGGGTAAGTCACCTATTGTTGAAATACTATTTACTTTTGATCCTTCTGTAGAGGCAGGACCTTCGTGACAGCATGGTACCTTCCAACAGTTTTTTGAGAGCTGTCTGTTGCTAGATGGAGATCCTAAAGCTCTCGTTGAAATTGAGAAGTTGTTATACCACCAGAAAAAGATGCTAAAGGATTCCACAATGAATTCGCTCCAGAAGAGAAAGATAGGTAAAGAGATGAGAATGAACATTCAGATTGGGGACTATGAAGTCGACTCAGTTATTTTGGATCTTGTGTTGGATGTGAATATTTTGACCAAGTATACTTGACAACTGATGGGAAATCCAACATTGTGATGGTCCCATGTTCAACTGCGACTAGCAAAACAGGCCAAAGTTCATCCTATTGGTCGTCTCTCAAACCTGGTTGTTAATGTCGAAGGTATGAAGACATATGCTGATTTTGATGTTATTGAAGTAGTTGAAGGTGGAGGCTCTTATCCCATGCTGTTGGGGATTGGATGGTCCAATGATAGCATTGCAGTTATCAATTTCAACAAGTGGGTTATGACATTTGGAAACCAAGATATCAGGGTCATTGCTCCCATGGACCCTCATGAAGGACACCGGTATATTGAACTTGTCAAGGATGAAGTTGGTAGAGGTTGGGATCATGCCTACAATATCTCCAAAGACTATATCCACCCTACCATCGATGGCAAACTTGGATGGCATAGTGCTAGCTCTGCATCCTCTGATTCTGATGATGCTTTAGAAAATCGGCTGCATGAGGTGTCTTTTCGAAAGTGTGGACTGGTCAGGCAATCCCTACGTAATGTTGTGACTGAGGTTATCGAATTGCCAACATACGAGGGGCTGCCAGAGTTGTCTGGATTCCTCAAATAATTTGAATAGAAAGTGTTTGAACCACATAGATTGTTGTCACTGGAAGAAGCATTCAAGGCCACCCCTGCACGCTGGTGGGAAACTCACAAGAAAACAATCCACAAATGGGAACAATGTTGACGATTGATGATGGTGTGCTTCCATGATTCAGAGATCTATCACACTGGGAGATATGATGGGCAGAATGACCCCACCGGTCATTTGATGGAATGTTAGGCCTTGTGGGTGTCACAACCCAAGGATGAGTGGTTCAATTCTTTTGTTCATACTTTGGAGGAGATGCCTAGATCCTGGTATGTAGCGGTAGAATTGCGGAGAACTATAATTACATGGGAGGAGTTATCGGTTTTCTTTGTGTAGACTTTTAGTTTCCAGGATGCTAACCCTGAGGTCCACAATGCACTCCAACTCATCCCCGATGTAGTATTGAAGGTTGTACTAGCCACATAACCTAGAGATCCGCATGTGCAGTGTTATATGCAATCCATGATGATGTGTTACAATTTATCCCATGAACCTGAAGATGATGATGACATGTGGAATGTCAATATTCCAAAATTAGAAGGAAGTCACAATGTTTCAGTACCAGACATACCAACTGACCCCATGAGTCAACCACTAAAGATCAGAAAGGTTAACATTGGGATGGAAGAGAACCTAAAGTTTGCTAATATTGGGGACTACTAGGATGATGAAACAATGGCACAAATCACAGATATGTTGCATGAGTTCCAGGATCTTTTTTTGACATGGTTCTCGGAAATGAAAGGGATATTATGGGATCTAGGGGAGATGAAAATCTCGTTGAAACTAGATGCAAAACCTATGTGACAAAGGCCATATTGACTGAACCCATGATACAAAGAATGTGTCAAGGATGAGCTCTATTGGATGTTGGATGCTGGAACCATTGAGCATGTTGAAGAATCAGAATGGATAAGCCCTATGGTGGTCCAGTACAAGAAGACTGGAGAGGTTCACATTTGTGTCGACCTGAGAAAACTGAATTATTCCTGCTTGCATGATCCTTTTCCAACTCCCTTTACAGATGAGGTCCTTGAAGGGGTAGGAGGCTAGGAGATGTACTCCTTCATGGATGGATTTTCGGGGTATCACCAGATCTGACTCACAAAGGAAGATCAACATAAGACTACATTTCTCACTGAATGGGGTTGTTTTCAATATACAGTCATGCCCTTTGGCTTAAAGAATGCACCAATGATATTTTCTTGGGTGGTTGTCGCTGCATTCAAATATTTCATTCAGAAGTTCCTACAGGTATACATGGATGATTGGACAGTTTATGGTTTGGTTAAGGATCATTTAGCAAACTTGCGATTGATGCTAGAAAGGTGTTGACAGCATCAAATTGCATTGATTTCAAAGAAGTACATTTTTTGTGCACCATTCGGGATGCTGTTAGGGCACATAGTGTGCAAGAAAGGTTTGTTGGTCGACCCTGCAAAGATCACGCTTATCCTTAGTCTACCAACATTGAAAAATGTGAAGATGCTTTATGTGACGCTAGGACAAACATGATACTATTGCAAGTTCACCAAAGGATACACTTAGATCTATGGAGAAGCTATTAAAAAAGGATGTTTTCGCTTGAGTGGAGTCAAGAGTGTCAGAGAATCTTTGACACATTGAAGGCCAAGATGGCTTCAGCACCTATACTCATATTCCCTAATTGAAACAAGGAGTTCCATGTCCATGTTGATTCCTCTTCTGTTGTGCTGGGGGTAGTCTTGGCACAACTAGGTGAGGGTGACTTGGATCATCCGATCACATTTGCAAGTAGGAAGTTGTCTTTTGCTGAAATAAATTACACAACCACTGAAAGAGAGGGCTTGGGCATGGTTTACTCACTCCAGAAGTTTAGGCACTATCTATTGGGTGGTCACTTCAAAATGTTCACGGACCATTCTACTTTGCAATATCTCGTTAATAAGCCTGTGTTGGCGGGGAAGATCTGTCGATGGCTGCTACTTTTTCAAGAATTTGACTTTGAGATAATTGTGAAGCCAGGATGGTTGAATGCTGGTCTTGATCATCTATCCTGCATTGAGATAGGAGAAGAAACTACCAATATTGATGATGGATTTCCTGATGTGCAGCTGCTGTGGGTAGAGATCGTAGATGCCCATTATTCTCCAATCATTCAATTCTTAGAAACTGGAGTTACCCAGAGGACTTGTCGACCAGTCAAAAGAAGCAGTTGGTAGTGAAGGATTTGGATTTCTAGCTAATTACTAGGAAATTATACACACTTGGACCAGATGAAATATTGCGATGATGCATCTTACCGCACGAGAAATGACCTATTCTAGCAGAAGCACATGCAGGAATCACGGGAGGCCACTATGGAGGAAGGGATACTATGCATAAGGTGTTGTACATTGGGATATGGTGGCCTACTTTACATAATGATGTAGTAGATTATGTCCAGAGTTGTGATGTCTATCAGCATGTCAGCAAACCATCATAGTGGGATGAGATGCTGCTTGTGCCATAGGTAACCTTACAACCTTTTGATAAATGGGCCATGGACTTTATGGGTCCAATTAATCCACTAGGAAAGAGGACTAGTGCGTGGTACACCATTACAACAACTAACTATCTGACACGGTGGGAGGAGGCTGTGCCAATTGCAGGCTTCCCCACTGCGACAACAACAAGGTTCATATTTGAGAATATTTTGACATAGTTTGGATGTCCCAAGATATTGATGAGTGACCAGGGAAGTCACTTTATCAATCAAACGGTGAGAGTAGTAATTGAGGAGTTGTAGGTGCAGCATAATAAAATCACACCATACCATCTGCAGGTGAATGGGACTATCGAGGCCTTTAAAAAAAAATTCAAAAACACGCTTACAAAGGTATGTAATGATAGTCGCGACGACTGGGATTTGAAAATTCTAGCGGTACTATGGGCATATCGTACCACTTGTAAAAGGTTGACAAGAAAGACACCATTCAATTGGTATATGTGAAAGAGGTAGTCATGCCTATGGAATACATTATTCCTAGTCTGCACATTACTGCCACAATTGGCATGGATAATGCAGAAGCACTAGAGGAGTGCATTGCATAGTTGATCCAGCTTGAAGAGGACTGCTTTATCACAGGTTTCTACCAGCGCATCGAGAAAGATCGACAGAAGGTGTGGCATGATCACCACATTAAGAACAAGCAGTTTACATAGGGAGATTTGGTACTGTTATATGGTAGTAAGTTCATGAAGCATCCATGTAAGTTACAAATGCACTGGTTAGGCCCATATCTTCTTCATTCAATTACTTCTATGGGTGCAATTCAATTATAGCAATTAGATAGTGTGGTGCTGCCAAAACTTGTGAATGGTAGCCGCTTGAAGCCCTATAGGATAGGGCCTGATCTACGCAATGCCTAAGGCACTGCGTAAGGGTTATAAAAAAAAAGACTAGGTAGATATCAGCAAGGAGAGCACAGAGGAAGGGGCTGTACAAGGATAGCAATTAGTAGCATTGTGAGGGAGACCACCTGCGACAACTGCAGGGCTGTGATTTGGATAAATCAACAATAAATATAGACAGTTAAAGTAGTTAGGTGGTGGTGCTTGGTGAAGCAACATGCATTTACGACTGATTTGACTGTTAGTGAGATGGGATTTCCAGCAGATTTGGGGTCGTTAATGCCATATTTGGTAATGATGGACACGGTAGATTTGGCAATGATGAGATTGGATCAGTAAATTAGCTATAAGAAGGTGCAGGATGCGGATGCAAGGCATTGTTCAGTTGAATTGAGTGAAGTGTTGAGCTCAGTGTAGTAGTATAATTTTGTGCGATAGGCAAGGAGTGAAATTGCAGTGTCGTCAATTGCATTGTGAGGATTGCAAAGTGTGGCATGATGAACACTCCTGACACAATTGATATTTCAAGCGAGTAGGAACCCCCCATCCAACCCATGATAATCGAAGAGGAATTCATGAGCATGCCAATCAAATCCTCTTCGATCCCTAGAGGGAAGCGGAAGGATGAGAAGCCCAGTTCCACACTGTCACAAAAGAGATACACGTGCACTTATGCTAGGCCACAAGGGGAGGAAACAACACAGACCGAACCATCCAGATCGGTAGCTATCGAGTCTATAGAACCCAGGGGTGTCTCTATCAATGATATCCTTGGATATGTCGCTCCAACGTGGCCTAGGGCAAAGCCAAATAAGCTCACCAAGAATTAGAAGTATCCGTCGAAGTTGTTACGAATACCAGAAGGGATGACTTTCTCTATGGACATCATACCCACCTTGGTCAAGATGAAGTATGAAGTACATGATTTGTTTCTACTGAAGGAAAGAGAAAATGAACCTTACCAGTCGATGCTTGCGATGCCTGATGCACCTATCCTTCAGATTCCTTACCCATGGGCATAGGGCTTGGAAAAGTCTAGGTTGTTGGGGTTCATTAACATGCCTCATTTTGGGCAATTGAACAAAGCACACACATGCGTCAAACAGATATTGGTGTGCTTTCATGGTGTGATGCTATGGTTGAGTGACCCAATTTTTGTCATGGTTGACCTAATTTCAGAAATTATGGGATTACTAAAGGCCACAGAAGATCCGGTGCAGTATTTCAGAGGGTAGGATAATTAAAAAAATATTGCCCAGTATTTAAAGGAGAGATTTGGATTGCAACGCGATAGCTGTACCTACCAGATTAATAGTATTACTGAGCGAGCAGTGTGTATCGGGGCATGCATTTTGGCCAATAATATTGTCAGAAAGAATCAGCCCATCCAATACAATTAAGGCTTGGTTGCATGTGCACAGAAATGCACTGAGGGTGTACAAATGAATTAGTCCCTGAGTCTGTTAAACCACTTGCTAGAAGATGTTATCGTCACTTAGGCTAGGGAACAACCTTTTTCCTACAGTTGGTTGATGATTATCAATGCATTAGTCACATGGATGGAGCCGAAGTACTACCAACCAATGTCAGGCGCTATTATGAAGGTGTGCAAAGGTGCATGGTATAAAAAATTATGGTTGGTCACAGATACGAGTCGACAGATGGATTGTGCAATCCATTTTTGGGTCTATTGGGAAGTGTTACAGGCCATGGCCATCAAGGTTCCCTGGTTATCCAATGCAATTGCATCCAAATATCAGAGGATCCTTCGGTTTGCTATCGGGTCCCATTTCATTTATATCCAGGCATGACGGGACCTTGACAAACAATGGTTGCCTATGGACTGCAAAATCACAGATGAAGAATTGGATGCTGTAGTTCAGGACTAGTCAGCTGATTGGTGTGAACCTATGAGCACAAAGGATATATAAATGGGGCTGCCAGTAGATGCCCCTGACAGTCCTGTTCGATTAGGGAAAGGTATTCATGACTCCTATGGAGAGTCGTTGATGGAATAATATCCAGAAGCACAACTCATATTGGAGGAGGCAAGAAACAGAAGGCACATGGAATTCGATGCGGGAAGAAACTCCCACTCTATGATGGAGAGACAACTGCAGTGGCTCATCAAGGCTGTCACAGACTCATCTAATGCCATGACACAGGCCATGCGTTAGTCCAACCAAGAAGGGTTCACCATGATAAGAGATAAGTTAGATTATATTTATGCTGTTGTTTTAAAAATGACACCAGAGAGGGCTGTGATGCAGGAATTCTCAATGATTAGCACCGAGCCATGGGCTAGGAATGTTCAAGTTCCCCTGACTACAATTGATGTGGGAAATACTGAAGTGAAATCATTACTGTAGTCATTACCGAGCATTTATTTTGATCTCAACAAGTTACCTACTCAGGTTCTAGTGCAGCTGCAGCTAGGTGCCAGCCATGAGTTGGCTGACAAGAAGAAGGAGCTTAGAGATAGGTACATGCAGTCACAGGATGTGGCTAAGAAGCTACAGGAAGAAGCTGATGCGCTGCAGTAGGTCAAAGAGAAACTTGGAGAAGAAAAGGAGTGGGATATTGTTGATGTATATGTAACTTCGGAATGTATTCTTCTATGTATCTTATGTATTGTAACCCGATGTTCATTCCGGGATGTTTCTATTATGTATTTGAGTCATGTGGTCATTCCCCGATGTTTTGATCGGGAGGATTAATAATGTAATCAAGTCATATCAAGTCATTAGGTAAGTCCCCATAGTTTCGGGGCACTTGGGTTATTATACACTAATTAAGGTGTAGGCTCGAGTAAGTAATTGTAAGTTAAGCCTACATGGTTGAGTGCACTTCAAGTCAACAGAAGAATATAAATAGAGAGTGTGTGTCTCTCTATTTATCACTTGTGAAATACATCACTTGCTCTCTCAAGTGTGGCGCACCTTTGGAGAAGGAAATACTTTGGCTTGACAGAAGACAGAAGGCTGCTGTTGTGTTGGGAGGTCATCTTACTGTTTTGGGATCACATCTTGTGGTGATACTATCTTAGAGGAAGTTGAGGGGTTTTATCCATTTATGGTTTCCCCTCCTAAAAATCTTTGTGTCTCTTGTCTCTTGTGATGTGCTTATGTGATTGCTGTGCTTGTTATTCTCTCAGTGAAAAGATCTTAACATAATGCTAGCTTAAATGTTGAAAAACTAACAAGGCTCATCAAGGCTGTCACAGGCTCATCTAATTCCGTGACACAGGCCATGCGTTAGTCCAACCAAGAAGGGTTCACCATGATAAGAGCTAAGTCAGATTCTATTTATGCTGTTGTTTTAAAAATGACACCAGAGAGGGCTGTGATGCAGGAATTCTCAATGATTAGCACTGAGCCGTGGGCTATGAATGTTCAAGTTCCCCTGACTACAATTGATGCGGGAAATACAGAAGTGAACTCATTACTGTAGTCATTACCGAGCATTTCTTTTGATCTCAACAAATTACCTACTCAGGTTCTAGTGCAGCTGCAGCTAGGTGCCAGCCATGAGTTGGCTGACAAGAAGAAGGAGCTTAGAGATAGGTACGTGCAGTCACAGGATGTGGCTAAGAAGCTATAGGAAGAAGCTGATGCGCTGCAGTAGGTCAAATAGAAACTTGGAGAAGAAAAGGAGTGGGATATTGCCACATTGATGAAAGCGCAGGAAGAGCTACAACAGAAAGCCATTGAAGAAATCACTGAGTTAAAGAAGGAGCAAGACCTCCTCATTGTCAAGAAAGCACAGCTCTGTGGTAGTTGCGATGTGGTTGACCAAACTATTGATGAGGCCTGTCAACATATCTATGAAAGCATGATTGACCTCACTCTAGTTTCCAAGGCCAAGCAACTTGGGGAAGTTATTGTACATCTTCAGTTGACTAACAATTTGCTGAATTCCCTTGTTTACCCTGAGATGCTGCTTGAGTAGATTACCGAGCAGAAAAATACTATTGAAGAGATCGCAACCCACTTTGAAGCTATGGAGCAAGAAGTGAAGATGATCACCGAAGAAACAACACAGTTCTGGAAAAGTGTAATCCAGGATGACCAAATAGACCATTTGACCAAGTAAATGCAGAAAGCTGAATCTCAGTTGATGATGTTGAAGGCGTTACTAAAAACAATGCCTCTCATGGTTTAGATCATGCACTCTGAAGAGTTGAAGGACCTACTATTACAACTGATTTTACCACACATGGTTGATCACACTTTTACGGCCTTCCCTATCCCTCTATAGAATCTTTGGACCCCATGGACTATTTTTGTACCTTTGATGTTTCCAATATCATCCCTAAAAACACCCATTATTTGTTGTACGTGACTTTTAATCCCTTTATCACCTATATACACGTATATTACCCTTAAACTCGCGTACATCAGGATGTGTGCATAAGTCCAAATATTTTTGGAGTTTTCCTTAATGAGGATCTGAGTCACTCATCTCTTGGACTTCCATATGCCTCGAGATCACTTGTATTTGACCTTCCATTGCCCCATTGAAGCACCATATAAGGAAAAATTTGGATACATTGAAGAGGAGGAATTGAAGAGAAAGAAAACTATAGCCCATTGTTTCCATAGCTTGCTTGTACTTTAGTCTGCATCCCTTTGTCCCTTAGAGCACTTTGTGTTGTTCCTAAGCTTTCCTTTGCTTGTGAGCTTGCTATTGAGAGATGGAGGATTGAGGTGGTGGAGGCCCAGGTGAAGGACTCAGTTTCTCCAGTTCATAGACGTGCCAACAGAGGTTGTCACTTATGTAATCTCTGATTTTATTAATAGAAATATCTTTTCCTATCCAATGATGTGCATTTAAATGAATACTGAATCCATGGATGTGTTTAATTGCTTATGCATTATTGATTATATATGCTAGAGTAGGCCTAACACTATATTATATAGCATGCTTACCTTATTTACTATTGTTGAGAGTAAATTGCTAACGCAAGCCGGATTGGAAAAACCTCAACTAGGATCTACTACAACCGTCCAGAATAAGGTATATTTTGAGATCCTCTAGTGTTAGATGTTGCATTTCTCTTGCATATTGGGAAGGGATTGATTTCTGTGGTTTCTCTATCTATTATGGTACACCCCAAGCCATAGGAAGTTTTCTCCATAATAGAATTGGCAACTCCATTGGGGAGGTTCCTAGTTTTTTTTCTTTGGGGGTTTTCGACATTTAATGTGATTCTATTGTTCTAATTTCTTTGTTTCTATGTCGGGTCGGGGGGCATGATTTTCTAGTAGTGTCCTGTAGAAGTAAATTTTGTCTCAATCTGTCCATTTACCTTATTTTTCTATCTTTTTCTTCCTGTACGCGGTTTTTTCTTTCAAAGTTGCGTGTACACACAGGTTTTCTTGGAATAGTCATGTATGTACACAGGTTTACTAAGAATAGTCATGTATGCCCTGATTTTTTTGTTTTTTGGGAATATTAATGTTGTTGGGTGAGTTTGGATGATTGTTGAGTCTTCTTTGATGCTTTTGGAGCATGTATCTCCCCTCTGTTTCTGACCTGAGACTCTTTTTGATTTGATTTTTGAAAATGTTCTTGTCATTTCATTTTCTATTTTTTGTTTTGAGATTAGTGCATTAGGTCTCTTTTTCCTTATTACTTTGCTTGGCTGCTGTTTGTGAGTGGTTGCAGAGTCTGAGGGTTGTAGAGTCATATTTTTTCTTTTTATCTCATTTAATTCAAAAATACAAAAACATTTTGCTTTTTGCATAGTTATGCATTCTTTGCATTTTGCATTAGCATGGTACTTGCATTAGGTTTGCTTGGTGAATATTAGTCATATTTTCATATAGGAATTATTGCATATACATTTGAAGGAAAAATTTTGCACTTCACATAGTAGCATACCCTATTTTTCATTCAACACAGTGCATTTGCATTGATTGTTAGGTGTGCATTTTACTTCTTGTTGTGTCATAACATCATTAGTTTCATGACCAATTACCCTTTGAGTAATAAAGCCAATTAAAATCAATGCATAATAAAATGAATTACAGCCTTTTCTTTGCTAGGGTGCACCAACAATACTAGGTTTTAGGGTCTTGGAATAGTTCATTGTGAGTTAATTCTCCAAGACCAATAAACAAAACAATTAGGTGTCTCTCCAGGTGAGAGTGTGAAATCCTTTATATAATTAGTGTTTCTCAGGATCCTCCTCTTACAAGGGAGTTAAGCACAAGGCAATGTGAGCAATTATGATTGATTAGCATCAGAGATATTTCTAGGATTGTATTAGTATCTGGGAATATTTGAGGTATTGGATAGTGCACCCCTGGGGTTCTAGTTGTGCTTTCAGGCTTCGGGATTTGTTACCCTGCTCATACGGTCAATATCGCCTGTGACTGTCTGCCTAAGCATTGATTATATCGAGGTGACCTTAGTTGCCTTACCTAGGTTATCAAGGGGGTATTTGCAGAGGTTATTCTACAGGTGTCCTATCGAGGTAGGGGTCGAAAAACACATTCGCTATATGCGTTGAAGCTAAGGGCCACTATAATTGGGTACGAACCTCTGCTTGTTGTGTATGGGAGTCTCAAGCCTTTCCTAGGCAAGACATACCTGCTTCATTCGAGAGCTCACATATCCTACCCTTGGTTTGCTTGTGATTTGGATTTACATTTTTATGTGTATGCTTTTTGCACGCTAGTTTGCCTAGGGTTTGTGTAATTAGATCAAGTTTTTTTAATTTTTGATTCATTATGGATTTGGGTGCGACATCCTGCTATTATGATCGGTTAGCATGACTTCCTCCTTCCACGTCTCCTCCTCCTTTGGGAGAGAGAACCAGACAGTCTGGGTGGACTACTTATCACTTTGATTCACACACCATGGGAGATCATGAGGATGATATTCCAGAGATATCTTCTCCACCTCATGAGGCTGGGGAGGAAGATCCCACTAGCATGTATGATCCTTTACATGAACAGCCTTCATGATTTGGTTATGATCCCTCATTCACAGGTCGCCGATATTGGTTTCTAGGCGACGAGACTCACTATGAACCCACAAGCACTAGTAATGTTAGATATGACATACCTGATATTCCTGAGCCTGATCCAGCATATCATGTCGAGTCAGAAGTTGACCCTAGAACTATGCCTGGGGGAACTCCCACTCTTTTCCATGCAGAGAGGTTTGGGGGAACTAGTTGTTAAATTTTCATATGCTTAGCTAAGACATCAGTATTTCATTTCATTTTTCATAACAAAAGCATATAAGCAGGATCACTGAAAGATAGACAAGCACAACCATACAAAATGAACAAAAATATTTATCCTGGGAAAACCCTAAAGGGAAAAACCTAGCAAAAGCTTCCTCAATATAGATGCCCCAAAAAGATAAAAGATAAAACCAGCAAGGAGATCAAATCCTAATCCTCCTCCTTCTCTAGCTACTTCTCTTCTCCACTAACGCACTGTACAAGTGAGAGTGTGCGTCTCAAATGAGGAGCACCACACCTCTATTTATATTCATCCATTCACTTTAACTAATTCATTCGACACATAGGCTCGATTTACACATGTAGGCTCAAGTAACCACTCTGGGATGCTAATGACCCACCTTTACAATTAGAGGGTACTACCTCATGATTCTTATTAGTTCTTCCAATTAGAAGCATTGGGGTACAAATTAATACAAATGGTTCTCCTGGTAGGATCATCAGGGACCACAAAAGATACATATAGAATATTATTCGAAGTTACAATATTTCAACACTCCCCCTTAACGAGAAGGGTATTCTACAAAAACATCAACAACAACAATAGTAGGACATCATCAACATCAGCAAGGTGATACATCTATAAATCATTGGAAGCTTTTCAACATCATGTAGTCTTCATCTTCAATCTTTAGTCTTCAGCATCATCAGTACTTTGACCGCTTCGATCAGCAACATCTTCTTCAGCACTTTGACCTTTCGATTAGCAACATCATCTTCAACACTTTGACCTTTCGATCAACAACATATTCTTCAGCACTTTGGCCTTTCGATCAGCAACAACATCATCATCATACTCTGATCTTTCGATCAGAAACATCATCATGAAAACATAAACATAATCATCATCAAAATATCAGCATCAAAATATCATCATCATCACATTCTGATCTTTCAATCAGAATCATCATTATCATCAGCCTCTGATCTTTTGATCAAAAACATCATCATACTCTAACATCAACTCATCATCATATTCTGATCTTTTGATTAGTACGTCATCATCATCATCAATATCTCATCATCATCACATTCTGATCTTTCGATCAGAAACATCATCATCATCATCACATTCTGATCTTTTGATCAGAAAACATCATAATCATCAGCAACATCATAATCATAAGCAACTTCTGATCTTCCGATCAGAAAAAATCATCATCAGCATATTCTAATCTTTTGATCAGAGAACATCATCATCAGCAACTTCTGATCTTTTAATCAAAGAAACATCATCATCATCATATTCTGATCTTTCGATCAGAGAACATCATCATCAGCAGCAACATCATCATCATCATATTCTAATCTTTCAATCAGAGAACATCATCATCATCAACAACTTTTGATCTTTTGATCAGAGAAACATCATCATCATCATATTCTGATCTTTCGATCAGAGAACATCATCATCATCAGCAACAACATCATCATCATATTTTGATCTTTCAATCAGTACTTCATCATCATCATAAAAACATCAACATCATCAAAACATCAACATGATCCTTCCTTTCAGAATTACGGGATTTAGGTCTTTACGGAGTTACCAATGATCCTTCCTTTTGGAATTACGTGATTTAGGTCTTTACGGAGTTACTGACGATCCTTCCTTTCGAAATTACAGGATTTAGGTCTTTACGGAGTTACTAACGATCCTTCCTTTCGGAATTACAGGATCAACACATTTGTGGAATTCAGACAATCCTTCCTACTGGAATTATGGGATCAACACATCTGTGGAACTCAGACAATCCTTCCTATTCGAATTACATGATCAATTCAATGATCCTTCCTTTCGGAATTACGAGATTTATGTCTTTACGGAGTTACTAATGATCCTTCCTTTTGGAATTATGGGATCAACACAGATGTGGAACTCAGACAATCCTTCCTATTGGAATTACGGGATCAACACATCTATGGAACTTAGACAATCCTTCCTATTGGAATTACGGGATCAATTCAATGATACTTCCTTTCGGAATTACGGGATCAACACATATGTGGAACTCAGACAATCCTTCCTCTAGGAATTACAATATCAACACACATTCTCGAGTACCAAAGTCATCGGATCCATTCTGAACCAAATTTCAAGGATGATACAATCCTACCACATTCACGGGGACCGAGATCTCTGAATACATTTTGAACCGAGGTTCAGGGATGATGCAATCCACCACTTTCATGGGGGATGAGACCTCCAGATACATTTTGAACCGAGGTTTAGGGATGATACAATCCACCACTTTCACGGGGGCCGAGACCTCCAGATACATTTTGAACCGAAGTTCAGGGATGATGCAATCCTACCACTTTCATGGGGGCCGAGACCTCCGGATACATTTTGAACCAAAGTTCAGGGATGATGTAATCCCACCACATTCACGGGGGCCGAGACCTCAGGATGCATTTTGAACCGAAGTTCAGGGATGATGCAATCCCACCACATTCACGAAGATCGAAGTTACTGGATCTATTTTGGATAGATGTCCCAGGATGATACAATCCCTCTTCATTCTCGAGGACCGAGGTAACCAGATCACTTTTGGATAGATGTCCCGGGATGATACAATCCCTCTTCATTCTTGAGGACTGAGGTCTCCAGATCACTTTAGGGAAAGTGCCCAGGGATGATACAATCCCACTACAACATCACTACTCCCCCTTTCAAGGAAGGTCTTTTCGAACAACACCAAGATTGTCTCAAAAGTGTTCGAACTTTACTCGAGACAGAGGCTTCATCAGTACATCATCATTCAAACCATCATCATCTACATCTTCAGTATAGAAATACGGAATCATCATTATCTGCATCTACAGTATGTAAATACTGAAACATCATCTATATCTTTAGTATGGGAATACTGAAACATAATCATCTACATCTTATCTCGTATGTAGAAATACCAAATTTTTATGTGTTACAATCGGAACACAGGGTTCTCTGTCATCACAAATCTGGTTTTCACATAGAATCATTGTAGTATCCATCTTCAGGTCAAAGAGACCTGATATCAGCTTTCGAAGCCATATGACTTCACAACTTAGTAGAGCAATATGCTATGTATTTTGCTTCAGCCGTGCTACGAGAAACACTGGACTGTTTCCTGCTAAACCATGAACTCATAGCAGACCCCAAACAAAAGCATCTACCTAATGTGATTTTCCTATCTGAGATACTTCCATCCCAATCTGCATCTATGTAGCCATACAATCTATACTCATGGCTACCATCATAGTATAGACCAAAGTCTATAGTCCCTTTCAGATATCTCATCACATGTTTTGCGGTTACTAGGTGAACCTATCTTGGTTGAACAAGATATTGACTTAAGGTGTTCACAACAAAACAAATGTCTGGTTGGGAATTTGTTCAGTACATTAATGACCCAATGATCTATCCGTAATGAGTCACATCCACTAACTCTGATGAGTCATCATCTAACAGCTTTAGGTTGGAGTCCATGGGTGTGACCATGGATTTGCATTCCAACATATTGAATCTCTTCAGTATCTCTACCGCATAATTTCCTTGGTTGAGAAAGATTTCTTCTGAACTTTGTCATATTTCTAGACCTAGGAAATAGTGCATTAACCCAAGGTCTTTCATCTCAAATTCTTATGCTAGTTTCTTCTTGCTTTCCATGATCTGTTTCTCCTTACCTGTCAAGAATAAGTCATCCACATATAATAACAGGATGATAGGTTCATCTTCTACAACCTTAAGATAAAGGTTAGGATCAGCTTTACTCTTGGTAAATCCCATAATTGATAGGAGACTGTCTATCCTTCCATACCAATCTCTGGGAGCTTGCTTCATGCCATAGAGGGCCTTCTTCAACTTACATATATGAGTCCATCTATCTTCAACTTCAAATACTTTTGATGTAAAACTCTTCCCCAATCATACCATTAAGGAAGGATTGTCTTTACTTCATCATGGAAGCAACTACCATCATAGTTCTGAAGGAAGTGTACCTTGCTTCCTGGAGTAAGTGTCTCTTCAGAATTAATTCCCTCTTTCTTATAGAAACCTCTAGCCACAAGTCTTTCCTTACTTCTATCAGCGACATATTTTATCTTGCAAATCCATTTGTAAGATACCACATTCTTGTTTTCTGGTTTGAGTACTATATCCCAAACACATTCTAGTATTCTTTTATCATAACATCTTCCATGAGTTCATCTTGTCAGATCATCAACATATCCTAGTCTTCTGCATTCAACTTTGAAGGTTGGAACCCAAAAGTCTCGATCCATCAGGAAGCTGTCCATCATGTCGTACCATGTCAAACTTAGATATCTTCTGTAGTCACTCCCCCTGAAGTGGAGTATTATCTTCCTTGTTCATTCTGTACAGGTGGTTCTATACTTGATATATACTGGTCAATAGAGTATGTCATGTCATAGTCTATTCTTTCTGAGGCAAATCATGAACCTTGATTTGTACACTTGTTCTTGTATATCCATATGGAGGATACTACATACTTTGATTTATGTCTCGAAATCATATCGTATACATCATTCCCCATGATCAACTGTTATTCTTTGATCATAGCTTCTTTCATATCATTCTTTTATTCATCTTGAGTTATCTCTCATACCCATGGTATTCGTCATCCTTCGAGGTGGATCTACTGCTCTTTGAAGTTGTTTCTTCCGTCATGGTGTCTCTAACCCTAGGAGATTCAGATTCATGTTTATTGAATTGTCATCACTTGTTCTTTGGAACAATTCTCATCCTTCCTTTCTTGGAGGAGGTTGTACATGACCCTTCCTACAATTCAAATGCACTAGTTGCATGGTTAGAACTATTTCATAAACCATATGCATAACGACAAATTATTATATGCATCATGCAACTGTTTAGCCAATACAACATTCATCCATATCTCACAGAAACTTTCTATACTAATCCAATATGTTAGTAAAGAGGTTTGATAAGTAGCAATGGAGAGTTGTATAGCACCATGAGCTACTTACCCATCACATACATATTAGTAGTATACAGTCATTAATACAAACAATCTATCATGCATAACACATCAACTGAATATAATCAAATGTAAAACAATATCATGAAATGACAATTGAATACTTATATTTTATTTGTTTCGTGGGTAGAATCCATCTTGATCATTCTGCTTTATCATCATTTCTTATTCAAATGATAATATGGATAAGAGGTTCATCAAGAATTGAGTTCTTCATATTCCTCATCGCTTGAGGGATCTTCTTTGAATGGTGATAGCTTGATCTTCAATTTTCTCCCATCTTTCTTCTTCTCTTCTTATGAGATGAGATTCTTCTTCTTCCCAAAGTCAACTGAAAGTAATCACTTTCTTTTGGCACACATTCCTTTTATGAATGAATCCCATGATCATGGGAGGCCATTCAAGGTGGCTATCACCACTTCTACATTCTCTGCTTCTTCTTCTACTCCTTCAAGATGTTATGCATTCTGGATCTTCACATTCTTCAACTATTTTCTCAAATCCATCTTCTGAATTATGTTCTTATCTTCAAATATATTGATCAAGAAATCAAACATCTTCGGTGTCTTGAGGGAATACACTTGTGGTACAAGTTGATTCGTGATTGAATCAACAGTGATCTTCTTGGCCTTGATCAAATTCTTCTTGTGTAAGGCTTTGAGGCTCATCTCCCTTTAGAACTGGAACCTCTCTACTCATGTAGGTGTCCAATTCATTTTCTTCAGAGAGATCAAATAATTTCATGCTTGGAATTTTTCAACTTCACCAAGCTCATCATCAAGATGATGTGATATATCACTTTGAAATGAGAACCTCAAATGCAAATAGCAAACAATTAGATCTTACCAATTTGAGGTGTCTGTCCTGCTTCCGGAGCTGGCTAATCTAGGGTTTGTCAGAGAAACCCTAGTTTTAAAAACTTGTAATATTTTAGATCTGATTGGATAGAAAGATATATATCTTCAAATGGAGCTTTCCAATGTACTCCTTTTCTAAAAACAGTGGAGGGAAGATCCTGGAACAGGAAGACCCTAGTTTTCCAATTTCTTCTGCAGAAATGCCTGTTACTGTTTCTGTGACATCTCCGAAATTACTACTCTTCTATGTTTGAAATTTTGTACTGAGATAACCTCACATGTCCCTGATCCCAAAACATAGGTCTAATCAGATTTGGTTTCACCAATTTGGATTTATGATCATTTTCCCAAGGTGACCTGTTATAGGACTGTTCAGAATAGTGAAGTTGTATGGCATGCCACGTGTCACTGGTTTATCTTCAGGTTTTGAAATTCAGAAAAAAGAAATTAAAGTCCATTATATTTATGGAAAATCTTCAGGAATTCCATTTGGACCTTTGTAGCACAAGCTATATCAATTTTCCCTAGGTGTCCTATTTAGGGATGAATTCTGGAAGAGGTTGGAACCCTAACTTGGAGGGATCATATATCCTAGAATATAGCGAATATGAGGCTGAAGTTTGGACACAGGGTTCATCAGGATTTTATATTTGATATCTACAATTTACAGCTCCTGAAACTTCTCCAATATTGGGATATAGCAAATATACAAAAACTTAGCAGTTTTAGTATTTAGGTTTTTTCTAGCTCCGGGTCAAACTAGGGTTTGAATTTCCCGGAGTTTCACCCAACAAAACATATTGATATAGGTCTCTAAACTTAGATTTTGATGAGGAGAGAAATCCTATGCTCGGCTCACTCAAAAATTCTTCTTCTGCAAGAAGCCCTAATTTCCCACACATAAAACTGAAAATGCTCGGAATCAAATTCCACTTCGACAGAAAGATGCACCCTTAAATGGAGAGTCAGCCTAGCCTTATTTTGCTGATGGATTGTGGAGAGAGAACCAAAAAGTAAGAATCCCTAGATTCTATAGCTGCACAATGTCTTCTTTTCAGGGTGGCTCTGATACCATGTTGAATTTTCATATGCTTAGCTAAGACATTAGTATTTCATTTCTTTTTTCATAACAAAATCATATAAGTAGGATCACTGAAATATAGACAAGCACACCCATACAAAAGGAACACAAATATTTATCCTGGGAAAAACATAAAGGGAAAAACCCAGCAGAAGCTTCCTCACTATAGATGCCCCAAAAATATAAAAGATAAAACCAGCAAGGAGATCAAATCCTGATCCTCCTCCTTCTCCAGCTACTTCTCTTCTCCACTAATGCGCTGCACAAGTGAGAGTGTGTGTCTCAAATGAGGATCACCACACCTCTATTTATATTCATCCGTTCACTTTAACTAACTCATTTGACACGTAGGCTCGAGTTACACATGTAGGCTCAAGTAACCACATTGGGGTTCTAATGACCCACCTTTACAATTAGAGGGGACTACCTCATGACTCTTATTAGTTCTTCCGATTAGAAGCATCAGGGTACAAAGTAATACAAGTGGTTCTCTCGGTAGGATCATCGAGGACCACAAAAGATACATATAGAATATTCTTCAAAGTTACAATATTTCAACACTAGTCACATTGCACCTTCCATCCTGGTGTTGGAGGCATCTTCACATGCTCCTCCTAGGCCTAGTGTTAGTAATCCTATTTAGATACCAGGACCAAGACAAGTGAACATTGGGAACACCACTTACATTCCTTCACATGTCCCTTCATCCTCGAACTCCGTTCCTTAGAAAGCATTTTTAACGACTCATCCTCCCCCTAATTCATGTAGGCCTTCAGGCTGGATGTTGCTACTAGCCATGTTCATTCTGTGATTGCTAACATTGTTGTGTCTCACAGCTGAGTACCTCCTGTTATGTCAACAGGTCATGTACCTATTTCTGGATCATCTCATGTTCCACCTCATGGAGCTCCCCATATACCAACATATGGACCTTCTCATGGTACATCCCATGGAACACCTTATGGGGCTTCTCATGGACATTCTTATGAACTATAGTATGGATAAAACTACCAACCCTATGGGGACAGGTATCAACAACCCACTTACTCTTCTAATTATGGATTTGTAGCACCTCATAATCGAGGTACCCCACATCATAATGCTTCCATGAAACCCTACATGAGTCAAATGGGAGGAGGTTATTATGGCCAAGGCCATGGTATTTATAGAAATCATCCTTACACGAATCAAAACTATCAGGGAGGATGGAATCGACCGGTTCAACCTAGGCTCCCCTTCCTTGCAACATTGAACTTACCAGACTTGTTGAGATTGATGAACAATCCTATGTCTCATGACCTGTCATGGATGGCATTGCCTACCAAGGTTCTTTCAAACATTCCAAAGTTCCAAGGTAAGGCTGGTGAAGATCCCGGTGAGCATGTCACAACTTTCCACCTTTGGTGCTCTTCCAATTTCTTACATGACAATTCCCTTCATTTGAGGCTATTTCAATGCACCCTAACGGGTCCTGCGGTGAAATGGTATGTAGAGTTACCAGAGGGGGCTTATGCTATGTTTGATGATCTTGCTCTGAATTTTCTTAATCATTTCCATCTACCCGTATGTTACAATGCCGGTACCGAAATCTTGTCGACCTTCTGGCAATATAAAGCCACACATATTTCAGATCATATTCAAGAGCGGTGTAGATGGAAACGGTGAATCAAAGCTTTTATACCACCTGAGTTTCTTCTTGAGTGGTTCCTCAAATCATTGTTACCCTACATCACGAAGGATGTTTCTACATCTAGAGTTCAAAACAAGGAACAAGCTATTTTTAGGGCATAAGAGTTGGATTTGATCTATGCTTAATCCATACTTTTCTATGAGATTATACCTAATGCTCCTAGATCCAATTTCAACCCAAAGGTCAAGCCTGGGCCACATGTCGATGGTATTGTGGGCTCTACAAGTACCAAACCTGTGGACTTGGTTGTGAAACAAGCGATTCAATTGTTAATTAACCAGTCTATGTTGGTACAAGCTATGGATTCGTCTCAACCTACCCAGGCGATGAATGTACTTTCTGTGCAATCGTCAAACCTGAAAGGAAGCCAGCAACCTAGAAGGAATAATAAAAAAGGAAAAAATAATCGTAAGGGTGGGAACAAGAATGGAAATGCTAATAATAATGATAAGAACACTAATTCTAGTGGGGACAAGGAGTCTAAACATAAGGTTAAGTTTCCTTGCAAGTTGTGTAAGGATGACCACCTCACTCACTTGTGCCCTCATATGGAAGATGCCTTGAGGTTCATAGCACAGAGCCCAACTGTGTTAACTAATAATTTACCCAATAATCAAAATATGAACTCGAGGACCATTGATCCCGGTTGTACATCAGGTGGAAATCAAAAGCTATCGGAGGCTAGTAGTGGTCACGGTTGCATCAACATGGTACATGCTGCTAAAGTTGTGACGCATGCAAAATATTATGGTTCATCACAACCAAAAATTCTGAAAGAACCTTCCCCACCCAAGATCCCTTTGCAAATCGAAAAACATACAGAAAACCCTTAAGCTCCACCTCGCATTCTGAAGGGAGTATTAAAGCATTCAGGGCACAATCCTAATTCCCAAGCTACCCATAACTATTCAGTTGTCTAGCATTTGGGCTAGACTCCTTATGTGATGTCCGCATTAGAAGTGATTTAGAATTGTCCTCTGTAGAGGAAATCCTTGTTGTCTGCTCTTGGATTTAGTGATGATATCTCTTCTACCATGATCAAATTTGAAACCATGGGAGTACAACCTCACTTTCCTTACTACGTGTCTCTTTTGATTCATGTAGAGTGTCTTAACAACAGCGTCAAGCATACTTTCATTGATGAAGGTGCTGCTGCTTCTATGATGTCTTTGTCATGTTGGAAGGGTTTGGGTTCCCCCACATTGTCTCAATCTACCACTATGTTGACAAATTTCGATGGTAGATCGTTTTGGCCACATGGTATTCTTCCTTCTCTAGAGGGCCAATTGTGGGGGAAGACCATCGCAATTGAGGTCGAGGTGGTTGATGCACCCCTTGAATACAATCTTTTACTGGGTAGGAATTGGATGTATAGTATGCAATTCATAGCTTCTTCCCTCTTTTGAGTGATATGATTTCCGCTTAATGGGAAGATTTTTATGATTGATCAAAAGTCATTCCATAATCTGAATTTCAATGCATCATTAGGATCTTCTATCTTGATTATCGATCATTCTCAGCTGGCAACTGGGAGTGTGGGTGTAGGTATGTATCCTTCTCTTATTGGAACCTTTAGTTGTCCTGCGCCCATTCTTATGATTGGGTCTAGTTTCGATGGGGCTTCATCATTGTTGGATTCGATGTCTTTTCACACAACCCACATGGAAGATCCTTGGATTCTTCCTTCACTGAGTACATTGAGTGTACCTATTGAGATAGACATGCCATTGTATGCAACAATGGTGTTGTATCAAGTGCATCTTGATCAGGATGGAGAGCCTAGTCTTTACTCTTCATGGACAGAGAAGGAGAACTCGTATGCGCTGTCATCTCACTAACATGATTTCCTCAATGTTGTTTTTCCATCGGATGAAGCTATTCTTGAGGCCATGTCTAGGGTTGAGAAACCTTGGGAAGAGTTGCATCATCGATCATATTTTCTTTATAAGATCGATCATATGGAGTGTGATGAATTTAGGGAGATTCTTAGCAAGAAGATTGGTAGCCCCGTGGTTCCATTAAGCTCTCCTGGTCAGATGGCTGATGGAAACATGGATAATTTATCACCAACCTTTCCTATCAATATTTCTCATGGTCCTGACAAGGTTGAGAATGTATACATTGGGGCAGGTTGTTCCCCTGATGAGATCAACGATTATATTGAGTTGTTTAAAGAGTTTCGTGACATTTTCGCTTGGTCATATGCAGAAATGTCGAGTATAGACCCTCGTATTGTCGAACATGAGATCAAAACCTATCCGGATGCAAAACAGTTTGACAACATTTGTGTGCAGTGAATCCTAGACAAGCACCAACCATTAAGGTTGAGATAGACAAACTATTGAAATTTGGTTTATCTATCTCATTCCCTTGACGGAGTGGGTTTAAAATCCCATTTCGGTTGATAAGAAGCAAGGAGCAATCCGTATATGCACTGATTTCTATGACTTAAATCGTGCTTGTCCTAAGGATAATTTGCCCACACCATTTATTGATCAGATTTTGGATGAGTGTGCCGAAAGTGAGGTATTTTCCTTCACGGATGGTTTTTCCAGATATAATCAGATTTAGATTAAGGCTAAGGATCAACATAAGACCTCATTTATTTTTCCTTGGGTTACTTTTTCATATTGAAAGATTCCCTTCAGCCTTAAAAGTGCTGAAACCACATTTTAGCAGGCCATGACCTTAATATTTCATAATCTTAAAAATATTATCGAAGTATATTTGGATGATATCGCTCTTCACTCTTGTTTGAGAGTGCGTCATCTGTATCATTTGAGATTAGTGTTCAAAAGATGCCATCATTATAAGGTTAATTTAAATCCTCATAAGTGCATATTTTATGTGACTGTTGGTCATTTACTAGGATTCATCGTATCCAAGGAGGGTATAAGAGTCGATCCCTTAAAGGTTGAGGTAATACTTCAATTGTCTCCCTTGCGTAATATTAGACACCTTAAGTGTTGCAAGGCATGGTGAACTTCTTGTGGAGATTCATGGTTAATTTTTCTAGCTTGACTACAGGCTTTATGCATCTTTTGAAGAAGGACACCAATTTTTACTGGGATGAGTGAGCCTAGGAGTCCTTTGATGCTCTTAAGCGAGCCTTAGCAGTGGCCCTTGTGCTTAGTCCACTCAACTATAGCCGTGATTTCTTGATTTATGTGGCCATGTCTATGGAGACGGTTGGTATGGTTTTGGTTCAAGAGGATGAGGAGCTCCATGAGCATGTCATATATTATTTGAGCCGAAACCTTATAGATGCAGAACTTCACTATTCCCATGTGGAGAATATTTCCTTAGCCACTGTTCATGCGGTTCAGTGTTTGAGACATTACATTCTCCTTTGCCAAACCTTGGTCATAGCTCATGCCAATCCATTTTATTTCATCCTCACTACAAGGATGATTGGGGGAAAATACAATAAATGGATTGTCATTTTGCAAGAGTTTGATCTCAAGTTCGTTTCGACAAAATCAAAGAAATCATTGATATTTGCGTAGCTTATATATGATTTTACAAGTTTGGAGGAGGAAGAGGTTTATGAGGATACTTTTGTCGATGAGCATATTTTCCTTATCTCAACTTTGGACTCTTGGTATAGGGATATCATCATGTATTTGAAAATGCTGAAGGTCCCTACTCATCTTTCATGGGATGAACGACGACAATTACATCATGTAGCTAAGAACTACGTTATAGTGGATAACACTTTGTACTACCATGGGGTAGATTATATTTTGTGTTGTTGTTTAACCCATGATGAGGATGAGGTTGTGCTGAATGATTTCCATGGAGGAGCATGTGGTGGTCATTTATCTGGGTTTTCTACAGCCCAAAAAATATTGGGAGTGGGCTATTTTTGGCCATCCATCTTCAAATATTGTGTTAATGCGGTTAAGAAGTTCCACCCTTGCCAGGTGTTTGCACGCAATATGCACTCGCATCCATCCCTGTTACATTCTATTGTTATCGCCGGTCCCTTCACCAAGTGGGGGATTGATTTTATGGATTGCAACCCAGCTTTGGCTAGGGGGCATCATCACATTATTGTGGTTGTTGATTAATTCATGAAATGAGCAGAGGCTATTCCCATAGTTAAATACGATGGTGAGACAGCCACACATTTTGTTTTCAACCATGTTATCACCCGTTTTCTCATTTCTAAAGTGCTTATCACTGACCATGGTAGGCACTTTCAGAATAAAATCATGGAAGAGTTGGATTCCAAGTTAGGGTATAAGTAAGAGCATTCCTCTTCTTATTACCCTCAGGTGAATGGACAAGTTGAAGCAGTGAACAAATCACTTAAGTCTATTCTCCAATGAACCATCGAACAAATAAAGACTAATTGGCATGTTATGATGTATCCTTCTTTGTGGGCATATAGAACTGTGATTAAGACTGCCACCAATTTCTCTCCATATCAGCTTGTACATGGGGTGGAGTCAGTTTTTCTGATTGAATGTGAAATCCCTTCTCTGAATCTAGCTATAGAGATTTTACCTAACACTTCCACATTGGAAGAGAATTTGGTCCACTTAGAGTAGCTTAATGAGCAGTGCTGAGATGCCTTAGTGGCTCTAGAGGTTAACAAGCGTCGCATCAAGGTCCAATATGATAAGTTTGTCCATCCAAGGAGGTTTAATGAAGGTGACTTGGTCCTTTTGTGGGATTAAGCTAAGGAACCCTTGGGGGAAGGGAAATTTAATCCCATGTGGCATGGTCCTTACGTGGTTAAATGAGTCTTAGAGAAAGGATCCTATGAGATAGTTGATTATGAAGGGAAAGCCTTGGGAGAGCCTAGAAATGGGCTCTATCTCAAAAAGTACAATGCATGATCTTTAGCCAAGGGTGATTTTTGTATATTATTGTATAGTTTTGCATTGAATATTCAGGTTTTCTTATGGTGGTTGGGTTTGTCGATTAGCTTTTGTTTCTTAT
This sequence comes from Pseudotsuga menziesii, assembly GCA_001517045.1. Lineage (NCBI taxonomy): Eukaryota > Viridiplantae > Streptophyta > Pinopsida > Pinales > Pinaceae > Pseudotsuga > Pseudotsuga menziesii. The sequence goes on from LPNX010423599.1 coordinate 152,389, forward strand.
GGCAGATGTCGATGGAGTCTTGCGTTTAAATAGGATTTGTTGATGGTGCTATTCTCCACACTCAAAAATCAGCTTCGGCTACTTGGGTGATTTATACTCCTATAGGTCAAGCATTGTCTTCAGGAGGTGTATGGTTATGGCCCTCTTCAAACAATGTTGTTGAAAACAGTGCCATCATTGAGTTATTGCATGATGCCATTTCACATGGTATTCATTCTCTTGAGGTACATCTTGATTCCCAGTTAGTGGTTTCACAGCTTAATGGCTTGTATTGCATTAGGGATTTGACATTATTATGAAGATTCTTACATGTTAGATTGCTAGAATGGAAATTTGAGAATGTAACATACATTCATGTTCCAATAATTTTTAATCAAGTTGCTGACTCATATGTAACTATGTGTTATATTGGCATTTGTTTCATAGACCATAAGCATATCACAAACATACATTTTACAAATATGTAAATATAAATAAAATCTATCATCATAATTTTTTTTTCATTAACATCCAAAAAGTGACGTCATAATACATAAGTGTCATATACAAAATTGGGGCTTCCAAGCCACCAAGACATAATACACGGTCATACAAAAATGAATACACTAATTTCTCTAAGCCTAGGGTGTATGGGGGTTCTGATCATGATAGAGCACTATAGCTCTAGCTAGCCATTGAAATAGTCAAACCCATGCTCATGGCACGCCAACCACCTGGTACTGCATGGCCTGAAGCAAGTCCTCGACTTGCGCTATGGGTACCCTGTGTGTCAAATGAAAAAATGTCATGTGGATTATTTGGAGTGTCCACTCCACATCTGCACCCATGATATCATCTCCTCTTCCCCTCCATCAATGACGAGGGAAGCCTTATAGCCATCGTGGTCCTACATCTTCATATACATGACAGATTGTCACTATGTGTCGTCACACCAAAATATGTCTTTTGAGTCAATATATCAAAAAACACAAAAAAACTAAATAATTCAAAGATTAAAAAGTGGGTTTGGGATTCTTTACATATGTCACCATAAGTTCCTCCTGGTGCTAGTGGCATATCTGGCTCTCTGCAGAAGTCTATCCCTACATAGGGGTAGTTGACTATGGTGACAATCTGTCTCTGCCACCATGGAAAGAAATCCATTGGGTAGGGGTTAGCCACCCTACCTTCACCTAGTCTATGCATGAAATTCACCCAACATCGCTGGGCTAGATCCTGGACACCATGTGGAGCAATGTCTACCCTACGGCTTAGCCCTAGCACCTACTCAAAGAAAAATGTGCTCAGTATACTACTGAACCCAAAGTTTCACACCCTTCCCATCTTGGAGTCACTGAGCTGTTGTTTCGTGTTGCTCAATAGTGTCGTACTCCAGTCATACACTGTAGGTCGCATGCACTCTACCGCATAGAACATAATTGGCCATGAGTCCTAGTGGAGTGAAGCCAACCCTGCAATCCTTCATAGTGCCAAAAGTATGGCTTTCAGCCCCAGAATTTGAATAGAGTTTATCAGGATTTGAATCCCAACCTTTTTTGTCTTCAGAAAGTAGTACACACTATGTACTCATCTATGGTTAGCCTGCCTCTTGGCCCACGAGATCGAAGGTTCACCATCTCTCCTCGTCTGGACAAACCAGTGATGAAATATATGTCCTCAACCTCAATGCTGAGTGACATACCATATATCTAAAATGTATCAGATTCTGGATCCCAATAGTCCACCAATAGCTAGAGTAGTCTTGGTTTGGTCTTCAAGCTACAAAGACACCAAAACTTGTACAAGACACATACCCGTAATGCTTGTTGGGCCATGAGATCACCTGGCACAGCTTCCTCAACATCACCATGCTCTCTTCCTCTCCACTCTAGCACCATCCTACACAAAACCAAGTATTTTGATCAATATTTTCCCTTTAAAACCTTATTTTCATCCCTACACGTGACTATTCTCAAAATAGCCGCGTATGTATGCGGATTTCAGTGGATTTTCCGCGTATGGAGAGCCCTATACATGGAAAAAGGCCCAATTTCTGCGTGGGCCAAAATGCACAAGTTTGGATGGCTCAAAAAACAAAATAGACCATGAAATTTGAAAGAAATTGCATCAAAATGAAAGAGAAGGGCATGAGAATCTACCTGGATCAAACAGGGGAGGAATTCGACGGACGATGCTCCCAGAATTTGCATCTAAAGTTCTGAGCTCAAATGCACTATGTTGGGTAAAAGTTTGAAATGGTATGAAAATTTTTGAAATTTTTACCCACTTTCTATAGTTTTTGACCGTTTTGGATTGTTTGAACTAATTTGATGTTGTAGGAATCTATTTTGAGTGTGGTTTGACCATGGCTTTGATCCATTCGTACCTACTACAGGTATTATGTCTAAACTTGCATATAGGTTAGGATTCACATCCATTTGCACTTTGCATAACCTTATGACCGTTTCATTTTAACCTTAGGTACAAACCCATTCCATCTTCTCACAGAACCTTCTTGCTGCTTTTAGAAGTGACATGTTGTGAATGGTAGAGCTTTACCATACATGGGTACCCTAGTTAGATCCTGGTTTGCATTTGGTGCCCATGCCAACATTTCTCCTTTAGGGTGTGGGAGTCCTTTGTATAGTACCACCATGACTTTGAGCAAGAGACTCATACTCCTCTGGACCTTTATGTTGGCCATTTCCCTATGACTCGCTTGTATATGTCAAGTTGTAATTGCATTACCACGAGTTTTGCTTCCCTTATTGAGCCTTATGTCGTCTTCCCCAACTTTGATTATTAGCTAGATAGCCCGAGCTTGTCTCATGTCTAGCCAAGAAGAGCCTTTTCATATATCATTTGTTGCTTGATTCCCCATTTTTTACTAGGACAGGACTTTCCCCTGAGTGTCGTTATCCTGCACATGTTTCCTTGTATTGAGCATAGGTATGTTCTACTACTTGGAGCTAGTTTGTTTTCCCCATGACACTCATCTTCTCTTAGACTTGTAACTATAAAGCACTTTTACTCTTTTTCAAGCGTTTCAAAATATCTGAAAAAGTCCAAAAAAAAAAATAAAAAACCAAAAAGCTGGACAGGAAAATATGTTATCTTTGGCAGCAGTCGAGTGGTGTCTCCTTTGAATAGAGAACTATATATCACATCTGTTGGTTGGGTTACTAATTTGACTTTAGGAGATGTACTCGTTTCCTTGAGTTTATATCCATCAACTGGTTAAGCTTCCAGTCCCTATGGAGCCTTTGTTGATGCCTCCTGTGTCACAGAGATGTCCTAGTTTTGTACATCGAGTCTATGCTGCCTCCATTCAGTCACCATTCACCTTTATGCTCTTGTTCGAAGGAAGTTGAAACCTGAGTTAGCCATTCCTTAGTTTTCTTGACTTTTCATGTCGGCCATTCCCAGTACTATTACTGGTTCATGCACATCTTTTTCGAGTCCTTCCACATTATATAGCATTGCAGAGTACCTCATGTTGGTTGATGGGGGATGCCTTAATGCCCTCCTTCCAGCGGATTCCATCCCATCAACTTCAGATCATTTATTCTGGGATAGGAGTCTAGAATCATTTGAGTGCCTTGAGACTTACAATCATCAGTGGTAGGTTCTCTCTCCATCAAAAATTTTGGGAATACATCAATGTCCCCTTATTGATGGATTCTTCCAAGTGTTTGACCTCAACACATTTATTCGTAGTTGTTAGATTGCACTCTAGTACCTGGATTACCATTTTCATTATCGGTGGGTGATCTCACATCTGTTAATGGTATACATCAATGACTGGTAATCAAACGGTGGAATACTATGTTCGACCTCGACACCTCTATTCACATAGTAGGACATGTACTCGTAGTTGTTTGTGTAGAATAGTTTCCATATTGGTGGCATTTCATATATGCTACCTCCTTGATCATACCAATGTTCATGAGATTTCAGCTCTCGTGACTTGATTCTAGTGTATGTTAGATATCTTCAGCCATTATGGAGATCTTGATCCATTGTATATCTTCATCTTTCATGGAGATATTGATCCTTTGTATATATTCATCATGGATACTATGATCTATTATATATTGTACGTGGTGATGACCACACATGTCACATTTTGTATATCATTCCTATTCATGGCCATTGTACTCTTATGTATCCAGGATTGCTATATGTATTTGCAGTCATATGTAGATATTGATTATTGTACTATACTATTGGATGGCTAGTTATTCCACCTGGTTCTTCATCACTCCACTTCTGGGATGGATTTATAATGTATTTCAGCCATCATGTTACCCCTCTAACCTCACACATTAGGGGGCATCTGTTATAGCTGATTTTACCACACATGGTTGATCACACTTTTATGGCCTTCCCTATCCCTTTGCAGACTCTTTGGACCCCATGGACTATTTCTGTACCTTTTATGTTTCCAAGATCGTCCCTCAAAACACCCATTATTTGTTGTACGTGATTTTTAATCCCTTTATCACGTATATACACGGATATTACCCTTAAACCCATGTACATCAGGATGTGTGCATAAGTCCAACTATTTTTTGAGTCTTCCTTGATATGTATCTAAGTCACTTGTCTCTTGGCCTTCCATATGCCTCAATATCGCTCGGATTTGACCTTCCATTACCCCATTGAAGCACTATATAAGGAACCCTTTGGATACATTGAAGAGGAAGAAAACTATAGTCCATTGTTGCCGTAGATTACTTGTACTTGAGTCTGCATCGCTTTTTCCCTTGGAGCACTTTGTGTTCTTCCCAATATTGCCTTTACTTGTGAGATTTCTCTCGAGAGATGGAGGATTGAGGTGGTGGAGGCCCAGGTGGAGGACTCAGTTTCTTAAGTTTGTAGATATGCCAATATAGGTTGTCACTTATTTAATCTCTGATTTTCTTAATAGAAATATCTTTCCTTGTCCAATGATGTGCATTTAAATGAATTTCGAATCCATGGATGCGTTTAATTGCTTATGGATTATTGATTATATATGCTAGAGTAGGCCTAACACTATATTATATAGCATGCTTTCCTTGTTTACTATTGTTGAGAGTAAATTGCTAATGCAAGCGGGATTGGAAAAATCTCAATGCGGATCTACTACAACCGTCTGGAATAAGGTGTGTTTCAATATCCTCTAGTGTTAGATGTTTTATTTCTCTTGAATATTGGGAAGGGATTGATTTCTGTGGTTTCTCTGTCTGTTGTGGTACACCCCAAGCCATAGGAACTTTTCTCCATAAAACCTACAGCAATGAGCCGCCAGAGCCCAAGAACGTCAGTGCAAGTGCAACACCCAGGTGGATGAATTCTAGGACATTGGTGGGAAGCTAGATATCAAATAAGTCGCTACGCTATAGGTGGTATAAGAAGGAAGGAAGCTTGTGGATAATAAGGCCAAGGAGGTGCAACCACTAAAGCAGGACCTGCTAAATTGTCGAGACACATTTGAACAAGTCCAGCTCCAGGTTCGAGAGATCTCGCAGCAGTTCAAGGACTTCAAGACCAAGATGATAGAGTGCACCCTGTCTACCTGATGTGGATTGAGGATGAGCCAAAATACTATGTTGGGGGAATGTTGATAGGGGCTTTGGGTAAGTGAGTTGCACAATACCACAAGACCAAATTAGCATGAGAGACAGAGGAATAACCATTTTTGGAATTTCTTCTAGAATTTTGTACCGTTTGACCACATTTTGTGGATATAGATCACTAGTTTATTAGAAGTTAGCTAGAAGTGGACCTTGAATGTAAAGGCGCAAGCCTATATATAGAATTAGAATTGAAATTGTAAAAGGCATATCATATCATAGAGTAGCTTCATAGAGGTGAAAGATCAATCGATCAATCTATTTTTACGATCAGATTGTGATCTTGTTGCTTCATTTTGTTCTTGAGAAGTTTTGGTTCTGTCTGTGTTGACTAGCTCTGAATCTTGGGTTGTGATCAGTCTCCTGCTGTGGAGAAGTACTATATGATGTGGATCTATTGCATAGAAGTAATATGACATGAAGGATGTTTCCCTAAATTGATCTTGTCTCTTATTTCTTTCCTGTCTTTATGTGCTGTGATGTCAATGGTGGATGTTTATTGAATCTGTTATATGAATGAATGTTACTGTTGTGATGAATAAGTGAATGATGTGACCTGTTAGTGGTCCACTAGTTATGCTAATAGATCTGTGATGAATGCTACACTTCTGATTAATTGTCTCTAAAGTATCTAATGATTAAGCTATTTAGTCGTTGATGCCCTGCCCTCCCTTCTTACTACTGGAAACTTGGTTCCGATAGCTCTCCCTCGACATCTCGAGTGAGACTTCATTCGCTCTACGGGTGTTTCCGGGTAGGGTCAAACCTGTCTGGGACGATGCTCAGGGAGATCGCATTTGTTGGGTCTCGACAAAGTGGGAACCCCTATTGACGAGGCTTTGTTGGTGGGTTTTCACCAAAAATGAATATTAAAAAAACATCGCACATTCAAATACAAAGAGACTTATATTTAAACAAAGCAAAGTAATTCTCTATGTCAGAGCATTTTTTGAAAATCGTAGGCACTCATTCCAACATATACTATTTATGCTGAGAGGCCACCCCTAAATTGGGATATGAGACCACTAGGGTGAAGGGAACTCCTATATGATTCTTTTTCTTATTCCACAAACAATTATGCTCTCTATACTTATCCAAATTCCTTTTAAGACCTCTACATGGATCTCACCCAATCTTCATATACTTGGCTCCAACAATAACTACCCCACACAACAACCTTATGCAATGAGACACCCCTTTAATCGACCTGTGATACTGTTAAGCAATCCATCTTGTCATGTGCTTCTATTGTGTGCATAGAATGAGTCCAACCTGATATATGCTATTGGAGAAGCACATGTAGCCTTAATTGATGGCTTCTCAAGCATGCAAAAGTACCAGAACTCATTAGGTAAAGGTTCCTAGATTTCTCAAACTCAATTTTTTCCTACATTTATCTCTTTTCACCTAAGAAACATAACTCTATTTCCAAATTTGAGTTTCTATATTTGTAAAATTTGGCAATTGGTAACGATGGACAAAAAAAGAGGAATTTTTGTTAGTCTTCCCAGTTGTTGGTAAAATTATGCATAATGAAAAAAATGGACAATAGAATCCAAAGATGAGAGAATGGTGGAAAAGACAACTGACAAATTCTAAACATGAGATATATGACTCTTATAACAGTGATAGAAGTAGATTAATCCCATGCTTCCATAACTACATGACAAGACTTTCCCCACCAACCTCACACATGTGTCATTTAATGATTAGGTAAAATAGCAAAAAGATGAAGTAATTGGCTCATTTAAATAAAATGAAAATAAATGTATGAGTTCTAAGGCTTAGACTTGAAAATAAAGGATTTACTTTCCAATAGAACCCCTTTAGTATTCCCCTCTAGTAGAAACATAACTCTAGCAATATTTACACGATCATCTTGGACCATCATATTATTTTCCAACATAATATTTACATAACATTTCAAATTGGAAGGATAAACCCACCACACTATCCATAATTAAATATTTTTGTCATAGATGCCTATATATTCACTAGTTGCGCCTTGTCCTTGAGCACTGCACTAGGAATGCATAATAGAATATTTACATCATTTACATTATTTTATTTAATATATTCCAAGTCAGGTCCAAAGGTATTACAATCACCTCACCCTTGGAATAACACTGTCCTCAGAGTTTGCTCAAAATAAAAAAAATAGATATGCCTCTCTCATGGCATCCTCCAATTTCCATGTAGCATGATCGGGTCTAATGTTCTTCCATTACACCTTTAGTTTCCCAATGACTTGGTTTTAGAGAAATGTTACCTTTATGTCGAGGATGCATAGTGGATATGGTTGGAACTCTACCTCAGATTTCACTTGAATCACATCCCAATAAACCAAATGGTTATGATCACGTATATATTTTTTAGTAAAAGAAACATGAAAACAATATGAGATCTTGTGTTAGCAGGAAATGCAATTTTATCTACGATTGTCCCTATCCTCTCAAGGACTTCAAACAAACCACAATATCTTGGTGGCCTCTTTGCACAACTTCCATGATTGAATGAAATTTTCTTTGAACTCACTCTGAGGTAAAAATGATCTTCAATATGAAACTCCCTATGCACTCTATTCTTATCAACATATCTTTTTTCTCTATATTCAGTTGCTTTTAAATTTTTCCCAATTATTGCAACCTCTTGTTCCATTTCCTTAAGCAATTCTGGCCTGAAAACAATTATGTTCACTAGGTTATCCAAATTCATTGGTGTCTTATAAATTATACCATACAAATCTTCAAATGGACTCATTTCCAATTATGCTTGTTTCCCATTGTTATACAAAAACTCTACCAAGTGTAAATACTCTTCCCACTTGGATGGTTTTTCCATCACATACATGTGAAGCATGTATTTAAGAACTTGATTTACTCTTTCTATTTGTTAGGATTAATTAATCCTCCTTTGTTCAATATAGTCTATTTGGTCATATTTCCTAACTTAGTAAGTTATTATCATTGTACTAGAGTATGGGAGACATGCCTATAGGTTATCTTCCACTTACTGCATGTGCATGCATGATTTTATGTGCCTCTGGGACCAATCCCTACATTATAAGATCCCACTATGAGTGCTAGCAACATCATCCTTTAGTTGGATGTGGTAGGTAAGTAGTTATACTAAGTTATCCTCTAGTTACATTCAGTTAGATCACTATCAGTTATCCTAGTGCTAGTTTTGCATCCATGCAGGGAAAGTGGCTCCTTCTTTCCACCTACCTCATCAATTAATTGATTGTATACTGATTTATACACCCAAAGTTAGACTAGTGAGCTCCAGCTATGATTTATACACACTGAGTTAGAAGACCGATCAGGTTTAGTTGGTAGATTCAAAACCTATGCACAGTATTCGAATTCTATTTATTGTAACACCATTGTATTACTGATTAATGAATAAAGATTAAGGCTGTGACTATCTGAGCAATTCTTGACTGATTAATCTAAAATTTGTGTCATGAATTCTTTTCTTAGTGTACATTGATCTTAATTATTCCACTACATAATTACTTTCCAATAGCTCTCATGTTGCATTGTAGATCTATGGTTCTCCAATTTAACATGGTATCAGAGCCTTGTCCAGGCTAGAAACGAACCTCAGAACCTCCATTGTGCACCAGAAGCAGTTGGGTTTCCACATAATTCCTGGAATCATAGCATTTCTCCCTCTGTATTTTGTTTAGAGAAGTTTATCCCAGTGTGACAGACTCTAAAAAAGTGCACATGTCGAGGTGGAAGGGTTTGAAATAACATATGATTGTGAATTGGTTTGTTTTGCAGTGATTTTGTATAGGTCCCTACGTAGCTTTTTGAAATATTTGACTAATCAGGATACAGTGAAATGGAGAATTCTTCTGCTAATAGACCCAGAATCCTTACACCTTTCAATTACATTGATTGGAGGGAAGATATGCAGATGACCTTGTGCAACAAGGGATTGTATAGGATGACAATGGGAAGAGAATCTGAGCCCCAATAGTATGTTGAGAAATCTAAGTTCCTGAAGTAGCTAGATGAAGCCTTCTACTTCATGTGCATTCACATCTTCAGGGATCTTCTGTTTCACCTTGAGTGACTCTGAACTCAAAGGAATCATGGGAAAATCTTGAATCTTTCTTTGGAAAACAATATGAGCTTAGAGGCCATATTCTGGAGAATGAACTCATTGGACTACAACCCATCAGTTTCGAGACTCTTCAACAATTATTTTCAAAATACAAATCTCTAGTACATCAATGCAAACAATGTGGGATAGAAAGGAAATATGAGCACCTTGTGCCGTTAATTCTAAGCAAGCTTGGATTAGAATTCTCAATCTTCGTCTCTACTTTCCATTCTGGAATAATTTCCATTCCAAATTGGAAGATTTCTTCTCTAGATGATTTTGTAGAGTATTTGATCTAGGAGAAAGACAAATTGATTCAAATGGGAGTGATTCAAACCTCCAAGAATAAAGCACTCTTAGATGGGGACTCTAGCAATGCACAAGAAAGAGGGAAGAAAAAAGGGAAGGATACCAAAAATACTGATTCAAAACCAAAGGAGAATCATAAATATTCCAATGGAGCCTCAAGTTCCAAGAAAAACAAGAAAGTTGAGAAAGCTCTATGTTCCTATTGTATGAAAGGCTTTAATATAGAAAGTTCTTGTATGAATAAGACCATTGATAAAATGGCAAAACTCCTTGAGAAGCACAATATTTCTCTCCATGAAGGTGCAAGGAAGACTGAATCTTAAGAAAAGTATGAAGATCATGATGAGAGATTCCATGCACTAAAGCATAGTTGTTCAAAATCACATGCCTTCCTCATTGATTCAGGAGCCTCCCATCATATGGTTGCATCTAGATAATCATTCTCTTCATTGCAAAATATAGATGGTCCAAGTATTCACATGGTTGATGATACCCAAATTCAAGATGAAGGAAAGGGTTCTATCAAGTTAAAACATGGAGTCTTCTTAAATGTACCCTATGTTCCCTCTTTAGCTATAAATTTGTTATTTGTATACCATATGACACATATTGGCTCACTAAACTGAGTAGTATTTGGTCCTAACTGAGTGGAGATCACATATATCTCAACTGGGAATATTATAGCGAAGGGTGTTGCAAACTATACCTCCAAGGCCTATGAATTCTCACACTTTATACCATACTTAGATCTAGTACAACCTCAACAACCATTCGAAAGGGGAGGTAAAAATATTCTATCTACACCTTTTGTTAATGATGTATTTTCTAAAGTTTTAAATTTAGAAGATGAGTTATTTTCTTCCAATTCTCATTCCAGATCTGGAAATGGATGCAATAAACCTACTAGGTGTTGGTGCTCATATTTCACTTTCTGATATTTGTTACACACATTTCTTGTCATAATCATATTATGAGAACCAAGTATCAGAACTTTCCTCAAATCCACAAGTTGTGAAGTTGAATTTGGGCCAGGATCAGTGATTTCATGTCTTTGTCCACAACCGCACTTTCCTTGTGGACAATGTGCATTACCCAAATGCATAATGGATGTTTGACATGAACAATAATAAGTGCCACCGCAACATGCATTCTTTCAATGAGCAGTGCACTATGGGTAACACTATGTCTTAGTTGAAAAATAGCGGTGCTTGAGTTTAAAATATAAAAAATATGTTCCATGAAGCTTCTCAAACCTTGGCTTCGTGGAAACCTCATCCCTAGACTCCTGGACCACCTTGGATCGAGATCCATCCTTGTAGGATCTCCCCTCCACCTCACCCATGATAATTTCAGCCTTCCCTATCCTCCGATGGCTATACGTATTGGCTCATCCCCCATGGGTAAAGGGAGGAACATTCTTCTACAACATAAAAACTCTAGAAAAATATAGATAAGGAGAGTGGGAACTAGGTGGACAAGTTTGAAACTTTGGAGGAAAGTTTTTTCTTGAGAAGATAGTTCTCAACACTAAGGTTCTTTGTTGTAATTTCTCTCTCTTATTCCATTAATGCAACAAAATTTCCTTTCCCATGAATCATATTGTGTACTAATCAGTTGTTTCATTGTTGAATTCCTTAGTCATCAACATAGGATTATAGATTGTACTTGGTTCTTTGATCATTTTGTATATGATTTGGTTGTGTGTTTCATGTAGGTGAATCTGTGGAGATCCAACATTCCAAAATATTGGCACATCACATTGTATGACAGGTAAAAGAATCCATTCCAAGCATCTGTCAATCTTAGGGGAAGTGATTTTCATTGTTGTGACTCATTTGTTCTAGATTAGAGTATTTCGGGCGAGGGAAACAACTTCTATTTGTAGAAGGTGATTATTTCCAATAACAAATCTGGTGACCATATTGAGGAGAGTGCTAGAACTTCTGGTTATTCTTATTCCATGCTTTAATTCAAACTTCAATTTATTCATTGAACATGTCTACTAGTTGTTTAGTTGGATTTGACCTGCGATTGATCATATATGCTTAGATCTCTCTAGATCTTCCTCATATGCTTTATTTCCTCGATTTTAATTATCATTTGATGCAAGTAAATTGAACATTAACATTTTCTAATTTTCCTTATGTCTTTTTTTGGAATTTGTAAGTGCCATTGCACCTGGGTAGTTTAATAATAAATTTCGTCGCACTTTCTACATAGGAAACTGTTAGATATTTAAAATTTAAGCTAGCATTATATTAGGATCTTTAACTGAGAGAATAACAAGCACAACAATCAAACACAAGAGACAATGAACACAGTGTTTTTCCTCAGGGAAACCATAAATGGAGAAAACCCCACAACTTCCTCAAAGATAGAATGAGCACCAAAAGTAAAACCCCAAAACAGTAAGATGATCTCCCGACAGCAGTAGCCTCTTTCTTTCTAGCCCCAGCAACTTCTTCTCCCTCAGCTACGTGCTACAATTGAGTGTGAGTGAGTGTGTGATAAATAGAGAGGCTCACTCTCTATTTATACTAATTCCTAACTTGGCAATAACTCACTATAGCCAACTTCACTAGGTGAGTCTAACAACCCTAAGGCCTCACAACATTGGGGACTTTAACCCTTGATCAATAGGAGGGTTACCCACAATGACTTGACATGACTTGTTTACAATATAGAAACTCCCGATAAGAACATTGGGGCATACATGACTCAATTACATTACAAAAAATTCCTGGAATAAACATTGGGGTATAATACATAAGAAATACAAGTGAATACATTCCAAAGTTACAATTACATCAACACTCCCTCTTAACTAGGAAGGTATTCTCTTGACACAATTTATCAGCACAAGTCTTCTTCTCTGTATCATCTAGATCATTATCGAGTCCTCATCATCTTCAAGTCATATTCATCTTCAAGTCATCTTCATCTATATCTAGATCATCATCAGTAGATATGGATCATCACTTGATCTGGATCATCTCTGGTTCTGGAACATCTCTGCTGGATCATCATCGCGGGTGCTATCTCTTGATTCTTCTTGTCATAGGAAGTTCTATAGAGCCAGCCCTTTTTCATGCTGGTTTTCGGCCTAGCCTCCATGTAGTTCTTTTCCAGCACTTATATTTGACCCCCAATCAGAATGGCCCACCTGACACTTATATCTGATCATGTAGGAACCAATCCTATAAACATCTCAGAAAGGCATGCCTAGCACTCATATCTGACCATGTGGGAACACATCCCACAACCCTGTCAGAAAGGCCAAGCAGTCACATCTGACAACTAATGTTAGAAGGACCAGCACTTACATTCAACCATGCGAGGAACCAATCCTCCATGCCAAAAGGGCTTTGCACTTACATCTGACCATTGTAGGAACCAATCCTACAATTGCCTCAGAATGGATCTACACTTACAAATCATCATGTAGGAACCAATCCTATAGTCACATCAGAATGAATCTACACTTACATCTGATCATGTAGGAACCAATCCTATAGTCACATCAGAATGGCTATGTACTTACATCTGCTCATGTAAGAACCAATCTTATAGTCACATCAGAATGACCCTCAGTACCAGACTGAGTATTCCTGGTTCCTCGATTCCGAGAATGGCATTCATCGCTTATATCTGATCATGTAGGAACCAATCCTACAGTCACATTAGAATGGATTAGCACTCATATTTGACATGCGAGGAACCAATCCTCTCATCATGACGTAATGGCTCAGCCCTTACTTCTGATCATGGAAGGAACCAATCCTCTCACCATGTCAAAATGGCTCACAGACTCATGACTTCCCTTTGGAGGGAACCTCGATCTAGAGAACACCAAGCCTCTCCATGAAGTACTCAAACTTCACTCTAGCCAATGGATTTGTCAACACATCAGCTATCTGTTTATCCATCACAACATACTAAAGCTTCACTGCTCCTCTCTGCACCATATCCCTGATATAGTGATACTTGATCTCAATATGCTTTGACTTGTCATGGAACACCGGGTTCTTTGACAACTTCACACAACTCTGGTTATCGAAATATATACAAGTAGAATCTAACTAGAGATCAAATAAATCAGACAGTAGCTTCCTCTTCCATACTGCCTCACAACTAGCTAAACAAGCTGCAACATACTCTGCTTCAGCTGTATTCAGTGCCACACAGGATTGCTTCCTACTAAGCCAAGAGATCACACCTGATACCATACTAAAGAAACACCCTAAAGTACTCTTCCTATTGATGGCACTGCCTGTGCAATATGAATCAACATAAACCTCTAGTTTAATCTCCTGATTCACCTCATACTTAAGCCCATAATCAACTGTACCCCTAAGGTATCTTAGAATATCCTTTGCAGCAATAAAGTGAAGATGTCTTAGATCTATCAGGAATTGGCTCAAGGTGTTCACAACAAAGAAAATATCTAGTCTCGTTTTCATTAGGTACATCAAGAACCCAATCATATAATGATACATCATAGCATCAACTGCTTTTGATGAAGCATCACCTAATATCTTTAGGTTCGATGCCATCGGTGTGGTCATGGCCTTGCAGTCCATCATCCCAAACCTATTTAGGATCTCTACTGCATACTTCCCCTGTCCGAGGGAGATTCCATCCGCATTCTTCCACACCTCCATGCTTAGAAAATAATGCATCATACCCAAGTCCTTCATTTCAAACTCAGCAGCACACTTCCTCTTCATATCAGCAATCCACCCATCCATACCTGTTACAAATAGATCATCTACATACAATAGGAGTATCACTGGGTTACCATGTTCAACCTAGTAGTAAAGGTTGGAATCTGATTTACTTTTGGTAAATTCCAAACTGGATAGAAAGCCATCAATTCTACCGTACCATGTCTTGGGTGCCTGTTTCAAACAATACAGGGCTTTCTTCAATCTACACACATGAGACTCCCTGTCATGTGTCTCAAAACCAAGTGGGTGCTCTACATACACTTTCTCTTCCACTACATCATTCAAGAAAGCAGTCTTGACATCCATTTGGTGTATCTTCCATTTCATCATTATAGCCAGAGCAAGTACTATTCTGATGGAAGTGTATCTGGCTAGAAGTGAAAAATTTTCTTCATAATATATTCTGTCTTTCTGTGAGAAGACACGAGCCACGAATCTTGCTTTATATTTCTCTATGCTGTCATCTGCAGCATGCTTGATCTTGTAGATCCATTTGGAATTTACATCAGACTTCCCTTCTAGTCTTGGGAGAACATCCCAAACATCATTATTCATGATTGATTGATATTCTTTGATCATAGAATCCTTCCATTCTTTCCTTTCTGTCGCTTCTTTATAGTTGGAAGGTTCTTTATTGATGAAGTCACATAATAAAGCTACATACCCAGAGCAGGACCTGGTCCTCTTTCTTTCTCTGTGATTTTCTTCTGGAGCCCCATATCTTTCTGGACCTTGGATAGCTTCTTGTACCCAAGCAGGTTTCCCCTTGTGATGATTTTTCTCCTCAGTTGGATCTATAGGTTCTTGAGGTTCTTCAAATTCTTGATCTTCTTCTTGAGTTTCTTCATTCATGGTTGTGTCATGAATTTTGGGTGCTTCTGTTTCTTCATGATCTTCAGCAGGTCTCTTTCTAGACTTATTGTAAGTTGAGTCTTTGTCAAATGTTACATCCCTGCTGATGTCGATCTTCTGGAATCCTGGGAATTATATTCTATAGGCCTTCAAGCTTTCAGAGTATCCGACAAATATACCCTTCTTTCCTGAAGGATCTAACTTTGTCCTCTTTTCTTTCGGAATGTGTATGTACACTGGACAACTGAATATTCTGAGATGGATGACTTCTGGTTTCTTGCTGGAAAAGACTTCTTTAGGTGTCTTGTTATCGAGTACTCTGTGTGGAGTATGGTTCTATACATACACCACTGTTCTGCCAGCTTCTGCCCATAGATTCATGGGAATATATTGATCATGAAGAATTTCTCTTGTAGCTTCCATGATCGATCTATTCTTCCTTTCTGCAACCCCATTCTGTTGTGGATTATATGGAGTGGATAACTCCCTCTTAATACTTGAATTTTTTCATAACTCTTTGAATTCATTTGATGTGAATTCTCTGCCATTATCTAATTGAAAGGTATTGATCTTCTTTTTTGTGTGGTTCTTGATCAAGGCTTTGAATTCCTTGAACTTTCTGAAAACTTCATCTTTGTTCTTCATAAAGTATATCCATGTCTTCCTAGAAAAATCATCAATAAAATAAAGATAGTATACATACCCGCTTAAATAACTGGATGACATTGGACTGCATACATCGGAGTGAATGATTTCCAATATTCCTTTTGCTTTGCTTTCACTACTTGGAAATGTCTTCTTTGTGTTCTTCATTTCGCACATTCTTTGCAGACTCCATCATGTTTTGACTGTATTTCTGGAAGTCCTTCAATAACTTTTCTTGCAAGTGGTAGTGCTCTGTAGTGCACATGTGCAAGCCTTCTATACCAAAGTTCATTTGGCTCTACTATGTCATGGACCAAAGGTTTTTATGGATGGACCTTCAATTTGTATAATCCTCCTTCTTGTTCTCCAATTACTATTGCATCATCAATAGTCTTTCCTCTTGGCCACATGAGGACTTGGCCATATACAAATGCAACCCTCATGCCTTTTTCATCTAGTGTGGATATGGAGAGAAGATTCTTCTTTAGTCCTAGTACAAACAAGACATCCTTCATTCTCATAGACTTTCCAGAGTCTAGCTTGTAGGAGGATTCACCACTACCTTTTCTGGGATATTCGTAGTCATCCCCAAGTTTCACCTTATGGGGTGAATTATGTTTGGATAGTTTCTCAAAATATTCCTTGAATCCTGTCATGTGTTTGGAAGCCCCACTATCAATAAGCCAATCTTTGCTTCCATGTGTGACAGTTCTCATGAGAGGGGAGATCATCACTTGAAGAGTCTTCACTTTCTTGTTTTACTATATTTCTGGGAGGATCATCATCCTCGGTAGTGTGAGCATGATGTCTTCTTTTGGAGTTCTTCTTCTTCTTAGATCCACTCTTATTCATGGGACAATTTCTAGAAAAGTGTCCTCTTTCATCACATGTATAACATCTGAGTTTGGATGGATCCTTTTTCACAAAATTATCTTTCTGATGAGAATGCTTACCTTGGTGATGATGATTTTGCCTTCAACCTTTCTTGGAGTGTACTGTGAGAGCTTAATCTTCACTTTCCATCTTTTCTTCTCAAGCTGCTATTTGAGCTTATTCTTGTGAGCATTTTTCCCACAGTCTACTAAACTTGATTAGCTTCTTCCTAGCATAGATTCCTTGCATGAAAGAATCCCATGATCTAGGGAGACTGTTCAAGGTTGTGATCACAATTTCCGCATTCTCCACTTCTTCATCTACTACTTCAAGTTGTTCTTTGATCTGGGAGACCCTTGTAAATTATGACTGGATGGTCTCCTCATTCTGGATCTTTACATTCTTCAAATGGTTCCTCAAAGTCATCTTCTGGTTTATATTCTTCCCTTCAAACAGTTTGGTTAGGGCATTAAACATAGCTTTAGGTGTCTTGAGGGAGGACACCTGTGGTATGAGGTGATCCTTGATTGAATAAGCTATAATCCTCTTTTCCATAACCAACTTCTTCTTATGTAAGGCCTTAGCCTCATATTCCTCTAGAATTGGAACCTCCTCATTGATGTAGGAGTCCAACTCATTTTCTTCCAGGACCAGGGAGATCCTATACTTCGAGGATTGGAAGTTATGAGACATCTTAACTAAGAACCTTGAATGGAAATAAAAAAGATTTAGATCTTACCAGGTCAAGATGTCGGATTTGGATTTGGAGCTGAATTTCTGTATTGACTTTCCTGGAGTTCTGTCCAACCAAATGATTTGATCTTGATCTCTAAAATTTTATTTTGAGGAGGAGATCAATCCAGGCCTGGGCTCACTCAAAAACTCCACTTCTGTGGAAGGCCCTAATTTTCAGCAGCAGTGTCAGGTCCAAAACTGAAAAATCTCAAAATCAGATTCTGTTTCAATAGAAAGATGTGCCCTAAGGGGGAGAGTCATCCCAACCTTCTTTTTCTAAAAATATATGGAGAGAGATCCAAAAAGTAGGAATCCCTAGTTCCCGCAGCTGCACAATTTTTTCTTCTTAGGTTAGCTCTGATACCATGTTAGATTTTTAAAATTTAAGATAGCATTATATTAGGATCTTTAACTGAGAGAATAACAAGCAGAGCAATAAAATAGAAGAGACAATGAACACGGTGTTTTTCCTCGGGGAAACCATAAATGGAGAAATTCCTGCAACTTCCTCAGAGATAGAATCAACAAGAAAAGTAAAACCCCAAAATAGTAAGATGATCTCCCGACAACAGTAGCCTCTTTCTTTCTAGTCTCAACAACTTCTTCTCCCTCATCTATGCGCTACAACTAAGTGTGAGTGAGTGTGTGATAAATAGAGAGGATCACTCTCTATTTATACTAATTCCTAACTTGACGATAACTCAGTAGGGCTGACTTCACTAGGTGAGTCTAACAACCCTAGGGCCCCGTAACTATGGCACTTTAAACCTTGATCAATAGGAGGGTTACCCACAATGACTTGACATGACTTGTTTACATTATAGAAACTCCCGATCGGAACATCGGGGCATGACATGCCTCAATTACATTACAAACACTTATTGGAATAAACATCGGGGTATAATACATAAGAAATACAAGTGAATACATTCCAAATTTACAATTACATCAACAGAAAAAAGTAGTGCCACTATGGAAATCCAGTGGACAAATATCAGTGCCACCGATCTGTTCATGTTGGAAATAGGCGATGCTAGAGAAGTAACTCTCTGTACTACACCTTCAAGCAATGGTGCTAGGTATGGTTTTTAATCCCAAATATTTTTTCAATCTTTGCATTTGTATTTTTGTTTTCTAGAGATTGTTCTGGATTATTTATGATAGTTTAATTTCTGAATTGAAATCTGGAAATTGATTTAGGCTTGCTTTTGTTAGACCTCCAATAACTAGTTGAATTAGTTCATGAGATTTTTGTATTTTTCATTTTGGTTGAAGAAGAAATTTCAAAAGAGCATGTAGATCCATATATTGGAACATTTTTTGATCAACTCTAAATAAAATATATTTTCTTTTAGTTTCTTCATAGTTCAATTTGAGATTGATTTCATTTTTTATTCTGAAAAATTGAGAGAAAATTCTAGGTGAAGCTTAGGTATGAGTTGGTAGAAACTTGATTGGTCTTACAAACTATCAAGTGTTTACATTCTATTTGTTTCCTAAGTTTTCTTACTCTCAAACAAAAAGAAAAAGTGTGTTGTGTGCATCTTATTTAATTTTGAAGAATTTTTAAAAAATATGGTGTTTTGAGTAGTCATTATAGTCTTTCTTTTGAAAAGAGATATTGTCAATTTCGTTTTCAAATTTATTGTTTTTGAAGTCACAATGTGATTGCAATAGGTTGGAAGATATAGTTCTATATTTTTTTGCTTGGGATTTAGTCATTTTGGATAAGTAGTAATCGAACCTATATCTCTTCCTTACGTAGGAAATTTTCTGAAAAGTGAAAGAAAATATTTGCATAAGCATTTTGCATGGTTCAATACTTTTATGTACTCACCTCATGCATTCACCTAATCATGAAATATAAAATAAAGTGTTAGAATTAGGTTAAAATTTGTAGAAAGGTGTGATAGGTTAGAGACGTGTTCCATCATCTTTAAGCAGAGGAGTTGTCATTGTTTTCCGACACTGCATCCTGGGCATCGTGCGGTTCTTCCACGTACTAATGGTATATAAAATGAATTTTCACATACACTTGAGGTATATATGAAGGTAATTCATGTACTCAGTTGTATATCGTAAGGCCCCTTTCGAACAATTTTTCATTCGACAACACTACTACGGAGTGGAGCTCCCATGTACCTTGTGTATATAGGGAGACACTTTTAGGGATCTTGAGACCATCTGAGCATATCCATTTCTCCTCCATATAACCACAATACACTAAGAATAGTACTCAGGGATATTACTATGCATATGTCATCCATGTAGTTGGGTGTTCAGGAAAGGGTACAATCCCAATCCTCCTTGTCACGTTTCACTATTGGACCTTGTGGTATATCACGGGCTATCGTGGTTTAACAATACTGTGATGATACTGAATTTTTACCACTCTTGTAACAAGTTCTGATTGTTACTTTAGCTTGAGTAGCATTTTATTTTCTTGACTAGATAGGGTTTCTTATTTTTTGAGATCAATTTGTTTTTTTCAAACTAGATGATTTACCATGGAGGAGGTATCGTTAGTTACAAGGGTTATCACTGAAAAATAATTTGAATCCTTTGACACAACCTCCCATGGAAATATACATGGAGGAAAATTATGAGGCATGTAGCACTTCTATTCCTGAACTAAAAGGAGTTCCATTTGAAGAGGAAGGAGTTGAATCTCCTCTTCTCGATGCTCCCGTGATGCACCTATTGGGACCACCGCTAGTGGAGTAACCCTCCTCTTGGAACACATCCTTTATTGTCTTAACTCCTTTCGGAGCTAGGATTAATCAATTTCATCCTGATGGAATGGTAGCTCCCATATTTGGACCTAATGCTCCATTTTGGGAAACTGGCCTTGGTCAAGCTATCTCTCAGTTCGATACTACTACTACCATGAATGTGTCAGCTATGGATTTTGACCCAAAACTCTAGAATACCCTTTCCCTAACTTTTACCTATTGATATTTTAGGTAGGTCATTGAATATTCCTTCTAGTGCTATTACAACCAATCCCCCGTTTGCACCTATGGTGTCTAGACTTGCCACTCCTCCAAGAGTGCTACAGTTAGTTCAGAATCCTTTGTTGAATTCACATATGGGAGGAGATTATATGCATCCCATAGCTCTATTGAATGTTGGTATTCAATTTGTCCCTCCCACATCCCAAACAAATAAAGGATCTTATGTGCCTGTTCTTCACAATATTTCACATCCTCTACCTCTAGCTGTTGGACCTAGTGGTCATATTGGTCTTGGTCCTATTGGTCATGCTTTGTAGCATCCTACATTAGCTTGGTTCCCTCCTCAATAACCTAACATTGGTAATCAATACCTTAGCAGGGAACAATACAATAATCCTTTATATGCCCCTTATCCTAGAGGAGTTAGCAATAAGTGGGATCAACCTACTTATGGACCTCAATCCAGACTTAACTGGGTGCAACCACCTTTTATGGGTCAAAATGCTCCCAACCATCAAAAATTTGGTTGGTCTTATGGGAACCCTCAATAGAACTTTATTCATATTGGGGTATCCTTACCTTACTTGCATTAGAACTACCCATAAGCCAACCAACAAATTCCATTTTTGGATACATTGATCTTCCTAATTTGTCCAAGTTACTAAATGACCCCATTCAACATGATCCAGTTTTTCCTACCATCATGGTCAAACTTCCATAAGACAATCCAAATTTTGATGGAAATAAGGGAGAAGATCCCAAGAACCATGTGATGACCTTCCATTTGTGGTGTTCGTCTAACTCCCTTATGGATGATTCTATCCAATTGAGACTCTTCTAGAGAAAATTGACCGGCATGGCAGCAAAATGGTATATTGAACTTCCACAACACTCATTTGTGGATTTTAATTCCTTGGCAACAATGTTTCTTACTCATTTCTGGTTACGTATCCGGTATGAAACTAGTACAGATCTCTTGACCTGTCTTCAAAAAAATACCTCTACTCACATCTCAAATCACATCCATGAGTGGAGGAGGCGTCGAAGGTTAATCAAGGATCCCATTCCAGATCAAATTTTGGCTGACTAGATCACTAAGTCCTTGTTTCCTCCTATTTCTTGAGATGTGGCCATGGGTGGTTTTGTCACTGAAGACAAGGATATTAGCCAGTACCAATATTTAGACTTCGTCTATTCCTAGTACGAAAATTTATACAATCTAATTCCTAATGCTCCTCGTCCAAATTCCTGTGGATGGTGTTTTTGGTACAATCCAACCGTCAGTCGTAACTAATCCTGCTAAACCACAAATTGCTTCAAATATAACTTCTTCTACTCCTATGGTTTTCGATGAGGTGAATGCAATTCAATCCTCAAAATCACCTGGAAATAAGAAGAAAGGAAAATGTAATAATAAGAAACCTAGAAATGAGCATGAGAGTACCAAAACATTGACTCAAGAGAATGACACAAAACATAAGTGGAAGGTGAAGTATCCTTGTTTGTTGTGTGGATATGATCACTTCATGAAGGAGTGTCCTCATCATGAAGAGATCAATAAATTTTTGAAAAGTAACCCCAAACCGTCACTGTTAACTGACCCCTTCCTATCCCAACAATAGTTTATTGTCCATACATCTTTGCATGGTCCTTCAGCCTCTACTGAAGACATTCATAGGGTGTCCACCGAAATAGTTGCATTGACCACCAGAATTCAGACATATGATAAAAAAATTGAGAAGAAAGATGAGTGTGCTTCTTTCGAGAAGCTTCCTTTCGTCAACCCTTCTCCTCCACCTTCTTCTAATGGTCCTATCACTGTTTAGAAACCTAGTTTTGACACAATATTGAGTCCTCCGAAGAGTACAATCCATAAAAAAGTTTTCAATCCTAGTGCTCGAGCTTTTCAATTTTATAATGATGCTGAAGATTTGGCTCAAACACCATGTGCTATGTCCATGTTGTTGTTATATTTTTATCATTTAAGCAATATGATCTTAGGATCTTATCTGAGAGAATAACATGCACAGCAATAAAAACAAGGGACAAGAGACACAGAATTTTCCTCGAGGAAACCATAAAGGAGAAAACCCCGCAACTTTTTCAGAGATAGAATCACACCAATAGCAAAAGTAAAAACTGAAAACATAAAGATGATATCTGACTGTAGTTGTCTCTTTCTCTGATCCCAACTTCTTCTCTCTCACTCATGTGCCCTAGTGAGTGAGTGTGTGTGTGCGATAAATATAGAGGCTCACTCTCTATTTATATTCTTTCATTCACTTGATGTCCACTTCAACATGTCATCCCCACTTAACAATTACTTACTAGGGCTGACATCTCTAGGAGAGTCTAATAACCCTAGTGCCCCACAACTATGGGGACTTTTCCCTTCGATCATGAAGGAGGGTTAACCTTGACATAATTGTGGGGACTATTGCCCCGACTTAAAATGGATGGTTAACCTCAATGAATTTACATGAATTGTTTACATTATTGAATCTCCCGATAGAAACATCGAGGCATGACATGAATCAATTACATTATAGATACTTCCTGGAATAAACATCGGGGTACAATACATAAGATATACAAGTGAATACATTCCGAAGTTACAAATACATCAACACTCTCTCTTAAATAGGAAGGTATTCTCTTGACACAAGTCTTCTTCTCTGTATCATCTAGATCATCATCAAGTCATATTCATTGTCAATTCATCTTCCTCAAGTCTGGATCATCAATGGATGGTCATCATCATCACTACTTCCGCTGTCTCAATCAAATGGTGCTATCTCTTCATTCTTCTCGTCACAGGAAGTTCTACAGAGCCAACCCTTTTTCACGCTGGTTTTAATGCTATCCTCAAAGTAGGTATTCATATTATTTAGCACTTATATCTGATTGAGTCAGAAAGGCCTGCCCAACACTTATATCTGACCATGATAGGAAACTCATTCACACATCATGTCAGAAAGGTTCTCCCAACCCTTATATCTGACCATGATAGGAAACTCATTCACACATCATGTCAGAAAGGCTATACACTTACATCTGACCATGATAGGAAACTCATTCACACATCATGTTACAAAGGCTCTGCACTTACATTTGACCATGACAAGAAACTCATTCACACATAATGTCAGAAAGGCTCTACACTTACACATCATGTCAGAAAGGCTTTGCACTTACATCTAACCATGATAGGAAACTCATTCACACATCATGTCAGAAAGGCTCTGCACTTACATCTGACCATGATAGGAAACTCATTCACACATCATGTCAGAAAGGCTCTCAACCCCAGGCTGAGTGGCAGTTCTAGACTAAACAAATTCCTGGTAACTGACCAGGTGCCTCTATTCTCTGAGAGAATGGAATTCAATGCTTATATATGATCATGTGAGAACACATCTCATAGTCACCTCAGAATGGCTTACCATTCACATTTGACCATGGAAGGAACCAATTCTCTCACCATGTTAGAATGGATCACAGACTCATCACTTCCCTTTGGAGAAAACCACGATCTAGAGAAAACCAAGCTTCTCCCTGAAGTATTCAAATTTCACTCTAGCCAATGGCTTAGTCAATACATCAGCTATCTTTTCATCTGTCGCAACATACTAGAGCTTCACTGCTCCTCTCTACACCATATCCATGATATAGTGATATTTTATCTCGATATGTTTTGAATTGTCATGGAACACTGGGTTCTCAGACAAATTCACACAACTCTGGTTGTCGCAATATATACAAGTAGCATCCATCTGGAGATCAAATAAATCAGATAATAGCTTCCTCATCCATACTACCTCATAACTAGCTCAACAAGCTGCGACATACTCTGCTTCAGCTGTACTTAGTGCCATGTAAGACTCTTTCCTACTAAACCAAGAGATCACACTTGATCCCACACTAAATAAACACCCTGAGGTGCTCTTTCTATTGATGGCACTTCCTGCCCAGTTTGAATCAACATAACCTTCCAGGTTAATCTTCTGATCAGCTTTATACTTGAGCCCATAATACACTGTACTCCTCAGGTACCTTAGAATATGCTTTGCAGCAATCAAGTGAATATGTCTTGGATCTGTCAGGAACTGGCTCAAGGTGTTCACAACAAAGAAAATATCTAGTCTTGTATTTGTTAGGTACATCAAGGAACAAATCATCTGACGATACATCGTGGCATCAACCATCTATGATGAAGCAACACTCAATAGCTTCAGGTTCGATGCCATAGGTGTGGTCATGGCCTTACATTTCATCATCTTGAACCTCTTCAGGATCTCTACTGCATACTTCCCTTATCCGAGGGAAATTCCATCCGCATTCCTCCACACCTCCATGCTTCGAAAAATAGTGCATCATATCCAAGTCCTTCATCTCAAACTCGGCATCAAGTCTTCTTCTTACAAATTTAATGAGTTCATATTTTCTTTCAAGAACAAGTCATCGACATATAACATGAGCATCACTAGTCTTCTGACCTCAACCTTGAAGAAAAGGTTGGAATCCACTTTACTCTTAGTAAATCCTAGAGTCATCAATAAGCTATCCATCATGTTGTATCATGTCGAACCTCAAGATCTTCTGCAGTCACTCCCTTTGAAGCGGAGCATCATTCTCCCTTTGTCTATAATGGAGTGACAAGTGTCTTCCTATGCTACTATTATTCTATGTATCCATCTAGGGTAACTGGATACCAATATCTTCTATCTTGAACTTTTCAAAAGTTCTTCTCACACCCATCTGTGAGCTTGTTATCCTCTATAGGATTTTATCTTCAACCTTGTAGCAAAGGTTAATATCTCCATCACTCTAGGTGATCTTCAAGCTCCTCATGTATGTGTTATTCCATGGGTGTTTGAGCTCGTTCAAGTCCTTCTTTCATTTGCACACATGATTCTTCCTGTCATGTGACTTCACTTCCAATGGCTGCAAATGTCTCTTTGTATTCTATGCCTTCTTTTTGTGAGAATCCTTGTGCTACGAATCTTGCCTTGTATCCCATAATGTTTCCATATACTGCATGATGGAACTATGAACTTCCCTTCACATAATGATACTGTATCCTAGACATCATTCTTCTTGAACTGGTCTTTCCTTTATTTTTGGTTACTTATTCATAGCTGGAAGGTTCTGTATCAATGATGTCGTTGAATTCGTCATATTATTATTCATCTTGAACTGTCGTCACCTGTTCTTCGGAACAAGTCTCATCCTTCTTTGCTTATAGGAAATTTTACGTGATCTTTCCTACAAGTCAAATGCATTAGTTGTATGGTTAGAAACATTTCATAAGGTATATTCATAATGAAAAATTCTTTTGCATCAAGATATATGATTATGCAACTATTTTAGCCAATACAACATTCATCCATATCTCACAGAAACTTTCTAGATGCCTTCCATCTCTACCAGGTCAACATTGAGATTGTGCACTAATCCAATATGTCAGCAAAAAAGTTTCATTCTATATAAGTAGCAATGGAGAGTTGTATAGCACCATGAGCTACTTACCCATTACATGCATATTAGTAGTAGACTGTCATTAATGCAAACATTCTATCATGCATAATACATCAACTGAATATAAACAAATGCATAACAAAACAATATCATGAAATGACGATTGAATACTTATCTTTATTTGTTTCATGGGTAGACTCCTTCTTGAGCCTTTAGTTTCATCATCTTCTTCATCCATCATTTCTTATCCAAATGCTAAGATGGATAAGAGTTTCTTCAAGAGCTGAGTCCTTCATATTCCTCATCACTTGAGGGATCTTCTTTGGATGGTGAGAGCTTGATCTTCAGTTGCTCCCATCTTCTCTTCTCTTATTATGTGTCAAGCTTCTTCTTCTTCCCAGAGTCTGCTGGAAGTAATCACTTCCTTATGGCACACATTCCTCGCATGAATGAATCCCATGATCCTAGGAGGACATTGAAGGTGGCTATCACCACTTATGCATTCTCCACTTCTTCTTCTACTGCTACAAGTTGTTATTTGATTTGATAGACCCTCGTAAAGTATGACTGTATGGTCTCTACATGACGTATCTTCACATTCTTCAACTGTTTTCTCAAAGTCATATTCCAATTTATGTTCTTCCCTTCAAATATATTGTTCAAGGAATCAAACATCTCTTTCTGTGTCTTTAGGGAAGACACTTGTGGTATAAGATGATCCGTGATTGAATTAATAATGATCTTCCTGGCCTTCACCAAGTTCTTCTGGTGTAAGGCTTTTAGCCTCATCTCCCTCTAGAACTGGAACCTCTCTTCTTATGTAGGTGTCCAATTCATTTTATTCAGAGAGATCATATACTTCCATGCTTGGAAGTTGTCAACTTCTCCAAGGTTATCATCAATCCTATGTGATAGAACACTTTGAAATGAGAACCTGAAATGAAAATAGCAAAAGATTAGATCTTACCGATTTGAGGTGTCCGTCCTGGTTTCGGAGCTGGTTGATCTAGGGTTTGTCAGAGAAATCTAATTTTGAAAACTTGGAATAATTCAGATCTGATTGAATAGAAATATATACCTCTTCAAGGTGAGCTGTCCAATGTAGTCCTTTTTCTGAAAACAGTGGAGGGAAGCTCCCATAACAGGAATCCCTAGTTTTTCAATTTCTTCTGCAGAAATGCATGATATTGTTTCTGCAGTATCTCCACAATTACTAATCCTTTGTGTCTGAAATATTTCACTAAGTTATCCTTTCTTGTCCATGTTCCGAAACCAAGGTTTCATCAGAATTGGTTTCACCAATTGGGATTTATGAGCGGTTTCTGAAGGTGACCTATTTAAGGATTATTCAGAATAGCGAATTTGTACGGAATTCCACATGTCGCTATTTCATCTTCAGGGTCTGAAACTTATACCACATAAAGTACAGTCAGATCCATTTCTGGAACATATTGATAAATTTCATTTGGACCTTCGTATCCCAAGATATAGCAATTCTCCCCAAGTCTCCTATGTAGGGATGAATCCTGGAAGAGGTTGTAACCCTAACTTGGAGGAATTATATCTCCTAGAATATATTGAATATAAGTCTGAAACATGGACACAATGTACATAAGGATTTTATATTCAACCTATGAAATTTTTGGCCCCTGATACTTCTACAATCCTGAGATATAGAGAATTTACCAAAATTTATCAGTTTTAGTATTTACGGTTTTTCCAGCTCAGGGTCAAACTAGGGTTTGACTTCTCGGAGTTACACCCAATAAAAAATATAAAACCAAGTCTCTAAAATTATATTTATATGAGGAGATAAATCCTATGCCAGGATCACTCAAAAATTCTTCTTCTGTAAAAATCCCTAATTTCCCGCACCAAAAACTGAAAATACCCGAAATCGAATTCTGCTTCAACAGAAAGATGTGCCCTTCAATGGAGTGTCCACCTAGCATACTTTTTCTGATGGATTGTGGAGAGAGACCCAAAAAGTAAGAAGCGCTAGCTTCTATAGCTGCATAATGTCTTCTTCTCAGGTTAGCTTTGATACCATGCTAGATTTTTATCATTTAAGCAATATGATCTTAGGATATTATCTGAGAGAATAACATGCACAAAAATAAACACAAGAGACAAGAGACATAAATAATTTTACTTGGGGAAACCATAAAGGAGAAAAACATAAAAACATAAAGATGATCTCTGACAGAAGTTTTCTCTTTCTCTGTTCCCATCTTCTTCTCTCTCACTCATGTGCCCCAATGAGTCAATGTGTGTGTGATAAATAGAGAGGCTCTCTCTCTATTTATATTCTTTCGTTCACTTGATGTCCAGTTCAACATGTCATCCCCACTTAACAATTACTTACTAGGGCTGGAATCTCTAGGAGAGTCTAATATCTTGAGTGCCCCACAACTGTGGGGACTTTTCCCTTCGATCAACAAGGAGGGTTAACCTCAATGAATTTACATGACTTGTATAAATTATTGAATCTCCTAATCGGAGCATCATGACATGACATGACTCAATTACATTATAGGTACTTCCAATAATAAACATCAAGCTATAATACATAATATATACATGTGAATACATTCCGAAGTTACAAATCCATCAACAGTTGTAAGTACTCCAAAGATGTGCTACACAATGAAAGAATTTTTTTCCAGTCCGAGGGGCTTTTGATCCTGAGAATTCCAGGCAGGATCACTTTTAATGTGGATAATTATAAATCGAGGCTATCCCATTATCTCACTTTTCAAATTGATACTAGAGTGGTGGGTAGAAAGGTCCATCGGACCATATTGGATGAGGGAGCTTCCACCTCAATTTTGTCTATGTCTTTATGGAGAACTATTGTTTCTCCTGAGCTTAGTAAGTCACCAACCACCCTTACGGATTTTGACTGATGAGTTTTTCAAACCCATGGTCTACTACTGTCATTATCCATCGAGGTGGGGGGAAAACCATTTCTATCAAGGTATAAGTGGTCAATGCTCATTTAGATTACAATTTGTTGTTAGGAAGGAATTGGTTCTATGATATGACAACCATTGCATCATTAGTTTTTCACACACTCCAACTCCCACATCAAGGAAAAATTGTGACCATAGATCATCTTGATTATTGCTAACCGGATATTACTGCTTCCATGATAAATAATGTTCATATGTTAGGGAAGTCACCTCCTCCCTATCAGTATGTAGGGGTTGGATTGTTGAAATATTCCTCACTCATAGGAGTTTTTCCATCCAACACTTCCCCACCTAGTACAAAAACTACCACGGTAAACATGATATCCTCCATGACTAGAGGAATGTCTAAGGAAAATAGGTTGTTGAGTCATCTTCTCTTACTCCACACAAAGCCCTATATGATTCCATTCAACATGTTTCTGATTCGTCGGCGTAGATGATAATCTTCTAGTAGCATCATATCCTTACCATTTTCCCTATTGGCTAGATTTGTCTCTCCTGAATTTAGATGATCTCTCATAGAATTTTCCATTAGACAAGTCTATTATGGAGGTCATGAGTCTGGATGAATCTATATGGGAATACTCTCATCATCGATCATCATTTCTTCCTAATTCCAATTCGGTAGATTTGGATTTTTTTTCTTTGATCAATTCTGATATAATCGAGTATCCACAAACACTTGTATTATTGCAAGGTGTTGATTCTGAAAGGAATTTATACAACATCACCAAAACAATTCCCTTCAATATATCGGTTAAGGCATGTGTTTTGAGCATATCCACATAGGCCGAAAATTCTCGACAATGAAAATTGAGGGATACTGAACCCCTTTTAAGGAATTTTGTGATATTTTTTCCTGAAATTATGAATAAATTCTTGGGATTGATCCATCTATTATCGTACAGAAGATCAATACATACTCGATGCAAAAATCTATTAGGAAAAAATTTCACAAGGTCCACCCTAGAAAAGATGCATCCATTAAAGCTGAAGTTGAGAAGCTCTTGAAAACTTGTTTTATCTACCTCGTGCCTTTAATCAAGTGGGTGTCTAATATTGTCGATGTCACCAAGAAACATGGAAATATTAGGGTTTGTATTGATTTTTTGGACCTGAACAAAGCTTTTATAAAGGACAACTTTCCTACCCCTCACATCGATCATATCATCGATAACTATGATGGAAGTGTCATTTTTCCTCTATTGATGGATTTTCCAACTATAATTAGATTGAGATCTTACTTGCCGACCAAGAAAAAATGAATTTTATTTTCCCATGAAGAACCTTTGCTTATAGGAAGCTACCTTTCGGTTTGAAGAATGCTAGAGCTACCTTCAAACGATCTATGCCCTACGCTTTTCATGATGTAAAACACGTGGTGGAATCATATCTAGAAGACCTAACTACTCATTCACAACAATGAGAATATCATTTGGGGCATCTTAGACACAGTTCCTTCAATGTCTTCATTACCATATTCGGCTCAATCCACACAAGTGTGTTTTTTTGTGTTGAGATTGGAGACTTACTTGGTTTCATTGTTTCTAGGGATGGGATTCATGTTGTTCCCTTAAAAAGTGTTACTATCGTAGCCTTACCACCTCCGTTAGACATTACTAAACTCCAAATTTTGCAAGGGAAGGAAAAATTTCTTCATCTTTTAGTATGCAATTTTGTGGAGAAAACACATGTCTATATACGTCTCTTTAAAAAGAACAATCCCTTTTTGTGGGATGATCAAGCTCAAAGAGATTTTGATAATTTGAAACATGATATAACACACTCACCTGTGTTGCACCCTCCAAATTATTCAAAATATTTTTTGCTTTACATCGTCGCCTCCACTACTACCATTGGCAAGGTTTTAGTGCAGGAAGATATGAACGACTAATAACATGTGATCTACAATTTGAGTAAGAGTCTCCTTAAATCTAAAACCCACAACTCACATGTGGAGAAGCTATATTTTGCTACAATCATCATTGTGTAACGTTTCCATCAATACATCTTACTTCACACCACTACTATTCTTGTAGATCAAAACCCTATGTACTATATTCTCACCTGTCAGGTACTAGGGGGAAAATATTACCATTGGATTGTTATCTTACAGAAATTTGATCTTGAATTATAAAATATGATTTCCAAGAAGTCCCTGGTATTTACAGAGTTGATGTGTGACCTTCCCCATGTTCTCATGGAAGTTGAGCCCAATGATTCATTTCTAGATGAATTCTTATTCTTGATAAGAACAATTGACCCATGGTATGGATATTTGATCATATATCTCCAGACCAAAATATTGCATCCCAATATATCCCATGACGATCGTCGACGCATTCATCACCACACTAAGTATTACCTCATTCTTAATGACACCTTATACCAGTGTGGTATTGACTCTATCCTTTGACAATGTCTTACTCATGATGAGGCTGAACAATTCATGAATGATTGCCACTCTCTATCATGTGGCGGTCATCTTTTTGGGATGGATACAACTCCAAAAATCCTTAGCACTGGGTAATTTTGGCCCTCAATATTTAAAGATTATCATGAAGTGGTTAAAAATTCCTAGCGTGTCATATTTTATATCCAAAAAAGTGCACCCACCCTGCTCAGTTACACACATCATTACCGTTGGCCCTTTTTACAAATGGGGGATTGAATTTATGCATTGTAATCCTACCATAGTTGGGGGGGAATGGTTACATCATCGTTGTCATGGATTATTTTATGAAACACGCCAAGAAAATCCCTCCATATGTAGAGGATGGTAATATTGCCTCCCTCTTTCTATTTAATCACGTCATAGCTAGGTTTGGAGTTCCACAAGCCATAGTAACTTCTCATGGATCTCATTTCTGTAATCAGATGATGGTTGAGATGATTACCAAGTTGAGTTTTTTCCATGAGAACTTGACCCCTTACTATCCACAAGCTAATGTCCATGTTGAAGCCATTAACAAGGTCTTGAAGACTATGGTTTGTAGGATGGATGGAGATCACAAATCCAATTGGAACTTAAATCTCTTTTCTGCACTATGGGCTTACAGAAAATCAATTAAAACAACAACTGGTTTTACACCTTTTCAATTAGTGTACGGACTGGAAGTTGTCCTACATATCGAGTGTGAAATTCTATCACTCAAGTTTGCAGCTGAGCTTCTCCCCAACACTTCTACTGAAGAAGAAAATTTCCTTTATATTTTGAACCTTGATGAGACTTGACGGGATGCCTCCTTGGCAAAAGAGTTAGACAAAAAAGGGGTCAAAGCTCAATATGATAAATCAGTTCAACCTCGTGTTTTTAAGGAAGGAGATCTAGTTCTGACCTATGATTAGAAACATGACAAACTTGGGAAGGGGAAGCTTGAATCAATGTGGTATGGTCCTTTTATCATGAGTAAAGTCTTAGAAAAAGGGGCCTATGAGCTTGTTGAATATGATGGGATACCTTTTGTGAAACCTTGCAATGGGTTGTACCTGAAAAGGTACTATGCTTGAGATATATTTTGTAGTAGTGCCTTGTATATATGTACATTTTTTGGATTTTAATGTGGTTTTGTTATTTCAATATGGTTTGATTTCTTGCTAATACTATTTATCCCATTTTTTGATTATGCAGATCAAATTATCTTCTATGGTTTTGCTAATGGTGCTTGTGGTCACACCCTGAACCTTGTTTCATCCACCTAGGTATCCATGACCTAGTTAGTTTAGGTGCGTTTTGTATAGGTCCCACCACAAATAACATTACTGAGTACCATGTGGTGATAGGTTTGTTAGCTGAAGCTGCATCTAGAGACATTGATCATTTGGTAGTCTTTATGGACTCTCAGTTAGTGGTTTCTCATTTAAATCATGTTTATGCCATTCAGAACCCGATGCTTCTTCATCTCTTTCAAAGAGTACATCCATTGGAAAGGTCATTTGAGACCATTACTTATCAGCATATCCCTAGACCTTGTAACACAATTCCAGATTCATTAGCCAATTACATGTTGGACTGGTATATTGCTCATACATAAAATTTGATAAGTAAAAGACATGGTTCAATGTAAATAAACATAAACAATAAACATGCATACAAATCATATAAATAACATTCCATGATTTAAAACAAATAGGTCGCCAATAAGTCTATGTATATATATAGTGTGTTTTTATAGAAAATGGTCTTGAGACCCCGACTAAAGCATGCTGACTTTAATATATACAAAATAACAAAAAATACTAAAGTTGGATAGATTTCAGTGTCTACATTGTGTGGGACCCTAGTGGTGCTCATAATAGCACATGAAAGCCCTTGCCACTCTACGTAGAAAGTGTCCAAAGTGGCCTAACACTCCCATGGTGTGTCTTTGATACCTTCTAGGGAGGCCATCCATAGTGATGTCCGATATATCCAGTGTCAACTAACTCAGGTTATCCTCTAGATCGATCATCTCGTCATATACTCTATGTACAAAGTGGTCCCCTAATCTCCTATCAATCATAGATGAGCCCCTAGGTTGTGTCCATCCCACATATACATGACAAAAGTAGGTCTCATTAACATACATAAAAATCATAAAAACATAAAATATAAAAAATAAATGTCTTAGTGTATCACTTGCCCATATCATCCCACTGGACATCTACTGGTAGGGCCAGATTAGGATATCCCCTGAGGTCGATACTGCCGTATGCATAGTCCTCAGTCACAAGGATATGATAATCCAAACCTCGAAAGAATGTGGTCCCGTATTTTACCCTAGAGCCTCTGGCACGATGGCGGTCCATGATCTCCACGCAACACAACATACGAGGGTCCATTCCCTCAACTCAGTGAAGGCCACTTGTTGCCTCAGGTGTGGTACTCTCTCCAAGAAAAAATACATTAAGATAGTACCATAGCCAAATTGCTTCAAACCTCCTCATTGACACTTTGTTAGTTGTTCCTTCAGAGTAACAAGTAGGGCTTCCACCAAGTTGAAGACCGTGTGCACCATTGCCTTTAGGGAATAGAGCATATGTGTGTGAGATTCTTGGTGATCCATGTTGGTTACGAACTGGGAAGACTCGGGTTTACTTGTTATGTACCAACAATACCCCTAGCTCACTGACCCTTTCGGCAACAGACCATAGAACAGCCTGAAGTCTCACCTGAAGTGATCTTATGGGTTGGCTAAGGACTCAAGTATCCTTAACCAAGTTTTGTAGCATCCTGGTGGTTCTTATCTCTTCTTAGCCCGTGGGATCTCTCCACGAGGTGATGTTCTCTCTTACTTGCTGAAACTGATAGTAGAAGGACTCTATCACATCGCAGCCTCACAGATGATGCCCAACCTTCCCCTCTACTTGCCTTCTCTCCTACGATATCTCACACCGCAACTTCCCCAATGGTGCGAGATCGCTTGTCTGTCCTTGAGATATCTCCTATAGTAGGGCTTAATATGACTCTCAAGGTCTAAGGGCTCTCTCCCTTAGGTACACTTGCTGAGTTAAATAGCCTCACTTAGACTTCTACGATCTAATATGCTTAACATCGACTATGCACAATCTTACTGAACTTGTATACATAAATCACTTAACACTGTAATTGTTACTATCATGAATCAAGCACTGGTAAACTCATACATAGAACACTTAATGGATTCAACACGCAGTTCAACCTTCTAAGCTATTGTAAACCAAAATATAGCATACATACATTAACTGTAAGAAAATTTTTTTAGAATAATCAAACCCATAGTATTACCCACTTAGACATTAATTCATTTATTTTTGTCTTATTTGCCTAGTTCATGAGTCCCATCATGTTCAAGTTGCTAATTGCCTATCCATAGAGGTCAAACTTGCTATCTTTGACTCATGTAGCGCTTGGGAAAGCCTTAGGAATCAAATATGATTTATTCCTGGTATCCTAGGTGCCCTTCTACTTTTTCTGCTTTGTTGACTGCTTTTTCAGTTTTTAAAGCACATAAGGAAAGCAAGACTAGGTGAGGTGAACCTGTTTTATTCCCCTTTCATCCTACACTCTTTCCTCCATGCAAAAGCATGTATGAGCTGCCATTCCACCACTCATTATATTTCCCATGCACCCTTGCCAATTCGTGAGCCTCATGACAGATTTGGGATCAGCTTTTTACACCTATGGGGGATTTGCCTATTTTGGGTAAGCCTGCTTTATGCTAGTTTTGGATGCCTCCTTATGCATTCGACCTATTGATGTATTCTATATATTCAGAAACCTATGTTATTACAGTTTTGGATATTGTACACTGAGTTAATATAATTTTGAGTTACAGCTCCATTTTCAGTCTCCATTGTTGACAATTTTGCATGATCAATTGTAATTTGTTGTGAGTGAAATTAATCTATTGATGGTCAGAATTTATACATGGTATTAGAGCCATTGTAGGTTGTTACTATCCTTCAAAAATTGTTTTTCATGTTTGACATCAAGACTGGGAGCCTTCTACTGACAGCCGGGACAGATTTTCTAAAGCTATGGATTCACAGAAAACTATCCTCACTCCCTTCAAATTTTTTGAATGGAAAGCAGAGATGGAGATCTTGTTGAGAGAAAAGGGCCTCTATAGGGTGACTATGGCTACATAAGCAGAGCCCAATGCTGCTGCAGAGAAGATCAAATGGCACAATCAGAGAGATGAGGCTTATGGCCTCCTATGTCTCAGTATTTCCCGAGACCTCCTTTTCCATCTCGATGGATTAAATTCACCGGATCAAGTATGGGAGAAGCTTTCTGATATTTTTGGAAAGACAGATGAGATGAGGGGACATCAGATCGAAAATGAGCTGATTTCTCTGAGTCCCAGTAGCTTTGAATCCCTGCAGCTATATTTCTCCAAGTTCAAAGCACTAGTTTTGCAGCTGAAGCAGTGTGGTATTGAAAAGAAAGATGATCAGCTCGTATTGGCCATCCTATTGAATCTAGGACCTGACTACTCAGTCTTTGTTTCGACCTTCTATGCCACAAAACTCATAGCTCAAACCTGGAAGATGCCTAGCCTTGCAGATTTCATGGAATCTCTCACACAAGAACAAGACAAGCTGATGATGATGGGCACCATCAAACCTTCCAAAGACCAAGCTCTGGTTGCTGGAGATTCGAGGGTGGATTCAAAAGGAAAAAAGAAATCTAAAAAGGCACCTGAGCAAAGAAGAGACAAGAAGCAGTCTCTGGAGGATGAACAAGGTCCCAAGAAAAATACTCAGAAGAAGAAAAACAAAGGTGAAATGAACAAGTGCTTATACTATTCGAAGGGCAATCACACTGAAAGCTCTTGTATGAAAAATCAGATTGATATGCTGACCAATATCCTGGAGAAGAATGGCATCTCCCGTCTAGAAAGTTCAAAGAAGAGAGAAGGAGGATCAAGTTCCGATGACAGAGAGAGAGTTCATGCTCTAGTTGCTGGCACATCAAGCTCACCCAGTTTTATCATAGATTCTGGAGCTTCAAGACACATGGTTTCGACTAAGGAGGCCTTCTCCTCACTGGATATGTTGAAAGGACCATCTATTGTACTAGGAGATGACTCTCTCACTGAAAGTAAAGGCAAAGGAAGGATAGATCTTGATCATGGTAACTTCAACAATGTGCTGTATGTCCCTGGTCTCGCCTCCAACCTTATATCAGTGTACCAAATGACCCACACTGGGTCTCCTAAGAAAGTCACATTCTCACTAGATGAAGTTGAGATCACAGAAATCTCAAGTGGAAGAATCATTGCAAAAGGAGTAGTGAATCATGCTCAAAAGGTATACATGTTTTCACACTTCCTGCCTTACTCAAACCCCTCTGCTCTTCTTATCCATGCTAATGAAGCTATAAATCTATGGGATGAAATATTTGGCCATTTAAATTACAAGTATTTGTCTGATCTTAGTGAGAAAGATATGGTCATAGGGTTGCCCAAGATAAAATTTTCCAAAGGAGTATGCCAAGGCTGTATCCTAGGAAAACACCCAGAGCACAAATTTGAGAAAGCCAGCCATGAGAGAACCTCTGTACCCCTCGAACTGATTCACAGTGATGTTTCTGGCCCATTCCCTCATATGTCCATGAGTCAGGCCAAATATGCATTGACCTTTATTGATGATTTTTCCAGGTATTGTTGGGTTCACTTCATGAAACACAAGTCAGAAGTTTTTGGCCTAGTCAAAGTCTTCAAGGCTTTGGTTGAAAACCAGTGTGGAAGAAAAATCAAGGTACTCAGGTCTGAAAATGGTGGTGAGTATGTCAAGACTAAGTTTATTAACTATTGTGCAGATGTAGGTATTCAGATGCAGCATTCTATCCCCTACACACCATAGCAAAATGGTGTTGCAGAGAGGAAGAACAGATCACTGAAGGAGATGGCAACATGCATGATGGAGGCCAAAACTTTTCCACCAAAGTACTGGGACGAAGCTATCAAATGTGCAGCCTATATTCAGAATAGGGTGCCTCACAAACAGTTGGATGGCATGACTCCCTTCGAAGCATGGAGTGGGCACAAGCCAGATGTGACCCATTTCAGGATTTTTGGCTCAAAGGCATGGGCTAGAATCACGATAGAGAAGAGGAAGGCTTTGCAGCCCTAAAGCCAAGAGTGTATTTTTGTGGGATACTCTAAAGATTCAAAAGGGTACAAGTTGATAAATTTGAGCACAAAAAAATCCTTCATTGAAAGGTGTGTTCAGTTTGAAGAAGAACCCCTTGCAGATGTGGAAATTGGTGAAGCCTCTTCACCACCTGAACCTCAAGAAGTAAGTAAAGAGTTTGTTGAACATGCTGATTCTGATTTTTCTGATGGAGATGAGTTTATTTCAGACCCAAAAAGTCCCACAAGGCCTAAATGGGCAGCCAAGACACTACATGTAGCAGGACAGTTAGCTGGTGATCCCAATGACCCAAGGAGGACTAGATCTCAATTTTAGAGTGGTCTGTGCATGAAGGATCCTGAGTTTGCTGAAAAATGCTATTTGATGGTGGAGTCTGATCCTCAAACATATGAAGAAGTAGCAGGATATCCAATATGGCAATCTTCCATGAATGAGGGGTTCAACTCGCTACAGAAGAGCAACACATGGGAGCTAGTGGATCTTCCTCCAGGGAGAAAACTAGTACAGTGTAAGTGGGTCTATAAGACCAAATTTGATGCTGATGGTTCACCACTGAAGTAAAAGGATATATTGGTAGCTAAATTCTACTCACAGGTTCATGGCATTGATTACAATGAAACTTTTTCCCCAGTGGCAAAGATGGATTCAATCAGGCTAGCTCTAGCCATTGCAGCATCAAGGCAATGGGAGGTACATCATATGGATGTAAAATGTGCCTTTCTGAATGGTGATATCACCGAGGAGATATATATGCAGCATACCCAAGGTTTTTATACTGACCATTCTCTTGTGTGTAGGTTGAGAAAGTCATTGTATGGGCTAAAGCAAGCCCCCAGGGCTTGGTATGCCAAGATAGATAGCTTCTTGCTATCTCTGAATTTTGTTCGGTGCAAATCAGATTTGAATGTCTATCTGAAGGTAATTAATGGTTCATTAATGATCATTGTGTTATATGTTGATGGCCTCCTCATTACAGGAAGCTCACAGGCTGAGATTGCTTCCCTAAAAGGAGCTATGAACCAAGCCTTCTCCATGACAGATTTGGGGCTCTTAAGTAAATTTCTGGGGCTTGAGATTGCTCAAACCAAATCTGGAATCAAGGTGCAGCAGTCCAAATATACCTTGGATTTTCTGGTCAAATTCAGAATGCAAGATTGCAAAGCAAGCAAAACTCCTTTCCTTTCAGGAGTGAAGCTGGAGGAAGATGATTCTCCACCGATGGTAAACAACACTTTGTATAGACAGTTGATTGGATGTTTATTGTATTTGACACATACTCGACCTAATATTTGTTATGCAGTCAGTGTTGCTTCTAGATTCATGGATCAGCCCCATGAGATCCATTGTAAAGAAGCCAAGAGGATCCTTAGCTTTGTTCAGGGAACAAGGACACATGGGATTTTCTATAAAGCCAATTCTAACCTTGAGTTAATTGGTTTTACTGATAGTGATTGGGCAGGTGATAGAACAGATAGGAAGTCCACTTCAGGTTATGTGTTCATGCTTGCAGAAGGGCCAATTAGCTGGTCAAGCAAGAAACAGAGTGCCATTGCACTCTCATCTACAGAAGCTGAGTACAGAGGAGTTGTCAATGCAGCAACTCAGTGTTTATGGTTGCAGGGTTTACTTGGAGAGTGTGGTTTCGAACCTGAGTACTCAACTACCATATACTATGATAACCAGAGTACCATTCAAATCTGCAAAGATCCAGTTTAGAAGCAGAGAACCAGACACATTGAGGTTCACATGCACTACATCAGAGAGCTTGTGCATGATGGCACCATTCACCTACTCTTCTGTTCATCTTCAGAACAAGTAGCTGATATCTTCACCAAAGAATTTTGTGAGAATACCTTCAGCAATCTCAAATCACTATTGGGGATTGATGATCATGCTATCAAAGCATGAGTGGAGACAAGATTCTACAATTTTGTTTTACAGTCCATGTTTAAGGGAGGATTTTCCCAAGTTGGTTTTGCCTCTTTCCTTGGTTCATATGGACTTGCAGTATGTAAAAGGGTGACTAAGCCTTGTTGCTAGGCCCTACATTTTTTATTTATTACTCATAAATTCAGGCTTAAGGGGGGGTGTTAGAATAATCAAACCCATAGTATTACCCGCTTAGACATTAATTCATTTATTTTTGTCTTATTTGCCTAGTTCATGAGTCCCACCATGTTCAAGTTGCTAATTGCCTATCCATAGAGGTCAAACTTGCTTTCTTTGACTCATGTAGTGCTTGGGAAAGCCTTAGGAATAAAATCTACTTTATTCCTGGCCTCCTAGGTGCCCTTCTTCTTTTTCTGCTTTGTTGACTGCTTTTTCAATTTTTAAAGCACATAAGGAAAGCAAGACTAGGTGAGGTGAACCTGTTTTATTCCCCTTTCATCCTCCACTCTTTCCTCCATGAAAAAGCATGTATGATCTGCCATTCCACCACTCATTAGCTTGCCCATGCACCCTTGCCAATTCGTGAGCCTCATGACAGATTTGGGATCAGCTTTTTACACCTATGGGGGATTTGCCTTTTTTGGGTAAGCCTGATTTATGCTAGTTTTGGATGCCTCCTTATGCATTCGACCTATTGATGTATTCTATATATTCAGAAACCTATGTTATTACAAGGTTGGCTATTGTACACTGAGTTAATATAATTTTGTGTTACAGCTCCATTTTCAGTCTCCATTGTTGACAATTTTGCATGATCAATTGTAATTTGTTGTGAGTGAAATTAATCTATTGCTGGTCAGAATTTATACAAAATTCAGTTAATGAATGACAGATAGAAATAAGTAGACACAATCACATGAATCAATCACAAAACACACTGATTTTACGTGGTTCACTTCTAGGGTAGAAGCTACGTCCACGGGAACTGGTTTATATATTATAACTTGGGAGAGTAAACATAGTTCCGCTGCAACCTCATATGTAGCTGAGATCTTCTAGGTAACTCTGTGCACACCACTGGGAGCCCTTCTCTCTTAGTTGTCTTCTCTAATTATATTGCGTCTCTTACAATATACTCTTCCTCTCTCTCTCTCTCTTACTCTCAATCCCTGTGGATTGTTACATACATGCTCTAGGAGTCAGCTACTAGTTACAGTAAGATACTACAGACTGAATAATAGAACCAGAGCTCGACTCTTCTATAATACAAAATTACTATGATCTAATAGACTATCTGACTCTCTGACTTAGTGAATTATTTGAATAGCTCGATGTCTATGAGCTGCAGATTGACTGACTAGCTAACCTTTCACTATACAAAATACATGCTTTTATAGGCGGCCCGAAGGTCTCGCCATTACAACACTGTGGGCCTGTCCCAACAGTAACCCAAAAACCCTAACTGTGACAGTCGATCTATCTATACTCAAACTGTCGCTTTCCGTCACACCATAGCTCTCTGCAGTCTTCCACGCTTCCCGACGCTGATCATGGGTACAGGTGCCGCTTCCTCGGTCACTTCCCTTCTGTACTTCATCTTCAATACCTCAGCCTGTTTATCCTTTTCTATTTATGAGGGTAGATGAGCCCTGCTGTCTACATTGCTGCCTTAAGTGCAGTGGTTGAACTCTCTCCTCTCGGCCACTGCCTTAAGTGCAGTGGTTGAGCTGTCTCTTCTTGGCCGCTTAGGTACTGTTACCTTTAAATTTCTTGTCCTGATATAGTATATTTTCCTGTAGCTATGGGGCCTTGCTCCAATAGTCCCCTAACACTTACTTGTGGCTCCCCCTTGAGCCACTAATAGCTGGTTTCTCTTGCTGTAGTTTCTCCTTGGCTTCCCGCGAAGTCCTTGTAAATCTCTATCAAAGTCCTGCGACTTCTTTCTCCATAGCTTCGACACACTCTTGTGCCGTTTCAAGAATAGCTTGACTGATACTGGAGTCTTCTATAACTTCAATTTCACTTCTACTTGTAGTGAACTCCTTAACCTTCTGCTCAACCGCATCGACTAGCTCTACGATTTGTTCCTGATAGGGTTGAAGCAGGTTATTGAATTGTATCTCTTTTTCTCTCAACCGCTGTGCTTCCTGTTGCAAACAGTTTATCTCTGTTGTCTTCTTCATTTTTGAAAGAGCTCCTAAGCTCTTGACTTTTTCCTTCATTGCTGCTGTGGCCTTCTCTATGTTCTGGATGCTCTGCTGCAATTCCAGTTTTTCTAGGGGCTCTTCTAGCTCCGACCATGTCTTTGTCGCCTCATCTAGTAGTGACTGTGCATCGTCTATGTGACTCTTCATTTGTGCAGCCGTGAGTCTAAAGGCCTCTGCCCTTGCTTCCTTGTCTACCTGGGGTGTTCCTGGTGCTTGAGCCTCCAGCTCAACAATATGCACTTTGTGGTATTCTTCCATCTTGGTCATTGTCTCTTCCAGAGCCTTTGCTCTATCTGCAACTCTTCTTATATTCTGTGTTATAGGT
Source organism: Pseudotsuga menziesii (assembly GCA_001517045.1). Lineage (NCBI taxonomy): Eukaryota > Viridiplantae > Streptophyta > Pinopsida > Pinales > Pinaceae > Pseudotsuga > Pseudotsuga menziesii. The sequence continues at coordinate 194,685 of LPNX010423599.1, forward strand.
AAGGCAAACTCAATGTTACACTGGGGTAACTCTAATGCGATGCTTTGAAGGATCTGACTGAGATATCGTTCTGTTTCTTGATATGTTCTTAACTCTTCCACCTTTTCCTAAAAGCTTGTGGTGAGTTCTGTATTCTTTTGTCTCAGCTGGGTGTTTTTTTTATAAGTCGCAAGCTCCCTATCCCTGAGATCTGCACTTAACTGCTGCTGGATCATCTGTAATTGATCAACGGGGAACTCTACAAGGTTAACCTCGACAGGTTGACTAATCTGTATCTGCACATCCATCATCGATGCAGGGAATCGGATGCTCCCTGGTGGTATAAACACTGTATTGATGCGATCTTTTGCCAAGATTTCCTCGTGGGAAATCGATTGTGTTGAACTTTGTCCTGCTATCGCCTTTACTGGTGGAACCTGTATCATGGCAGTCTTCTTAATGATTTCTTTTAACTCCAGAAACTGCTTATCTAATGCACCCTGCTGCTTTTCCTGTGATGTCTGCATCGCCTGAAATGTGTCCTTCATTTCCTCCTTTAGTCTTGCTACGATTTGATCATAGTCATCGTCGGTCAATGCGGTCTCTAAAGTTGGCTTTGTGGCTTTGGATTTTTTCCTCTTCTGTCCATCTGGTGGCACTTCTTCTATATCATTCTTATGTTGTGCCTCTGGTGACACTTTTTATGCATCTTTATTCTTTTGTGCCTCTGGTGGCACTTCTACTAGATCTCTCCTCTTGGAACCCACCTTATCTTTTCCTTTGCCTGATTGGTCTATGGTTGTGGTATCTGTTGGTGCATTTCCTGCTACGGCATATTCTAATGCCTTATTCCATTCTTCACCAAAATATTTGATGACATCTTCTACATCCTGCACTATCATCCTGAACGAACCATTAGCCCAGTTATCCGTTCTAGACCATTTTGGCCTTAGGAAGATTACATGGCTGCCCACCATGAAATCAAGCTGATTATCATACATGTCCACAACCTCCATGCTGATCCGTGGTGTCTTCTGAATGACTTTCCTCAATAGGTTTTAGTATTCATAGAATACTATTGCATTGATCTTTTTCTTAGCTGGACTGTTGCTCTCCCATAAATTTGCATAGCGCACGCCTCTACAGTCACCGCTTCGTACTTGTGGAAACTGGCTATGGGGCGGTTCTTTCCAGCCAATGAATGCACATAATATAAGCAGCCATGAAAAATGGAAGGGATGGTTTTCCTCCTCCTTTGCTTTTAAACAATCTTGGGTAAAAATATTTAATAAGAATAAACACCAATTAAATTGTTCACCTTCTGCAACCTGTATGGCAAGGTGAACTACTGATCCTGTGACTTCTTTTGGGTGAACCTTGGTTAACAGTCTGCCTGTAAGCAGACTGGCTGTAAATATGAGTGTATCATCTGCTATTGCTGTGAGGTCATAAGCCCGACCTCCTCTCTGTAGCTTATACATGGTAACCAAGGTTGCTGGTAGCTTGGAATCCTTGCTCTTACTTGATATATGTGTCTGTGGGTCCTTACCGGTCTTGGACAGCCCGATGATGCGGTGTATTAAGTCAACATTGAGATCGACCCGGTTACCCAACCAGAGGTAGCCTCCATGTACATGGGAAATTAGCACACACACCACGGCATTAACCTCTACACCTCGTCCAAAATGTGGTATTCTCAACAAATTGAACAAGCCTGACTGCTCAAGAATCTGGACATGTTCCATAGGAACAAACTCATCTTCATTGTTCCTCGGGTTCCTTTGAATCTAAGATACTGGTCCAGCCGAAATTGAGGATATGTCTTACTATCTCCAAGGTTATAGTCTATAAATTTGAGAACAGGGACATATCCTAATAGGTATCCATATTTCTTTACACGAGGGTCAATGGCCGGTAGCGAAACAAGAAACTTAGCACCCTTCGGAATGGTTACCTCTGGTGCGTCCTCGAATCGTGGCACAATGTATGTTGTTGTCCTGTGAACTTCTTCTTCTTGCTCTGGGTTGGACTCTTCTACTATCTGAGCTTGACTCCTCATCCTTGGCAGCTGTCTGACCTATGATGTACCTATTTTCACACCCTTGGGAGGCATCATCATAGAAAACATGAGGCCACCACTCTGGAATCATTTCACAATTTCTTCTAAAGGTTTCGTCTCAGACAGAAACCACTCAGTGCAGTACTATGGACTGGCAATGGCTGCGAAATTGGGGAACACTAGCACTCTATAACTGGAGTATCTCTGCACAGGGAAAGCTCTTCAAATTTCTCTGTAACTCTCGAAAATTGCAAAATTAACCCTTCTATATGAATGATCTTTGTATTTATAACAAAGGCGATAATTTATGAAGCAACGGTCATTTAGAATCGACCCGTTGGCAGTATTAATTGCATGGACAAGACAACAACTGTCATTTTGATCCTCATTAATTTCTAAAATCCAATCAAATTTCCCTTGAAACGAGTGTGCAGGTGCTGGTCTCGTCAAAGATTTTACCAAATATGGAAAAATCATTATACTGTTGCCAAATCTAGGGCAATGAATACATGTCGTATCTGGATTAACTGCTTGTTAGAAGGAAAAGTGATTGGCCTTCTGTCCCTTTCCAAAAGTGTCAACGTGGCACGGGGAAACATCACCTTGCTGTAATGCCTCACCGCATCATCGGAACAAAATGCTAGCGTGAACCTCCTCAAAGTTCAAAACTCCGCAAGCGTCCCGCGACTTGCACAACATAAACTTATACATAGAGATTTTTTTTCTTTTTTTTTCTTTTTTTACTTGTTGGTATAGACTCATTATCGGTGCGATTGCTCCTTTCAATTACACTGGGCATCTGCACTTCTGTGAGCTGAGACTTCGTAAAGTCTGTTTTGCCAGTTCTCTAGACTAACATCTGAGTCTGATGTGCATGAGTTGTTGGATCGCCAACTAATGTTTCCTTCTACAGTCGAATTGATGTAATCACTCTGATTAGTGGTCATCTGATAAAGGCTCTCCATATTATGCACCTCATCCTTTGCTCGGATAGGTTCAATATATCTAGGACCCTCAAAAGGATCCAATGGTGCGATGACCGAATCTGATTGTCCTCGAAGGTCATCTGTCTTTTCTTTAAATCGATAACAACCATGTTACCGATTGCCCAATCAATACCTAGTAATGCTGGATATGGTGTACTATCACCAATGATTTCTATAACTTCAAAGTCCGCAAAGCTACGAACTCCATCAATGTCAACTGGCACTTGCAATAATCAATGTAGTGGCAATACCCGCTACTGATTGGCTAGTCTCAGATGGATAGGTGATCTGGCTAGCTTAGGGCTACCCATCTGTTCCCATGTTTTGCTTAGTCAGAACATTTACCTCTAATCCTAAATCTAGGATTACCTCATCCATTTCAAATTCTCTGACTTATGCTGTGAGCCTCATCTCTCTTCCTATTCTTGTATGTCCCATAATATTATGAACAACAAGCTGTGCATTGTTCATGGAAGAAGACGGCTGACACTAATCTATGATGCACTGAAGCTCTCCAATAGCTTTCCCATTTCTCACAAGTTTTAAGCAACTCCGCAGGAAGGATTGTACACTTCCTATCGACTCATCCTTGTTGCTCCTTCCCGATGTGGTAGCCTGCGATATCTGTATAGGGATAACGCCACATGGTGTTTACTGCGGTACACCCCTACATGGCAGTACCTGCGATCCTGATGGTGTAGGGTCATTAAAGAAAGTTTTAGCTTCCTGAAATGTTTCTTTATTCTTCTACAGGTTAAGTGGTGTTGATTTATTAGTAGCTTTGCGCACCCACTCCGGACCTGTATTCTTCTCGTCATCCTGCGATGTTCTACTAGTAGAAGCACTGCTGCGAGTCACAATGTTGAATCTTGGTTCTAGTTCTTTTTGCTCAGCAGCAATAAGCTAAATGCTCTTTTTTACTGCTGGCTTAGGGTCCCTAATATTGGCTAACAAGATCGGACACTCTTCTATAGGATGATCATAGGACTTGCAATAGTTACATGTCGTAGTAGGGTTCTGGAAATCCCTAGCATAATGTCCTACAACTCCACAGTTGTAACAAGTAATTGGTCCACGGCCACGGCTAAAGCCTTCACCATGGCCAAAGCCTCCTCCACGGCCTCGTCCTCTGAATCCTCCTCCATGGCCAATATAAGACGGTTCATGCTATGGCCCTGCTGCTGGACCTGATGTCTCTGATTGGACTCTGTACAAGTCATGTTTTCTCTTGACCATGAGATCGTAAGCTCGACAATTATGTTCATCGTGTCCTACTGACTTACAGAAGTTACAGTATAATTTCTTAGGGTTCTGTACATACTTCTGAAGTAAAGGGCATTCTTGTGGTCTATGTCCTCTGGTTCTACAGAGTTCACACCATGGCCCTTGGGTCTGTGCTAAGGGGTTAGGAGCCCCACTTGCTAGATATTCAACAAACACTAGATAGTTATCTTTCGTATGGCCCTATCCTTTAAACTTTGTGCACCATAGTTCTTGTGCAATCTCTTTGCCTTTCTTAATCTCATGCAACTGTAAGGTGAGATTAGCTAACTGGTTTTGCAAGTTTGTCATTCCTGTACTAGTCTCAGCTAGAGGGGAAGCCTCTAGTTTCATTTCCATATCCAATGTATCATCCTGCATCTGGAGTTTCTGCTGCATCAGTGGTAGTCTGATATGGGGGAGCAGTGCTGCAATAAACCATTCCTTATTCTGCTCCGGTGCAAACTCAAAGCTAACTTGGTCTATAAGAGCTTTGAATTTCTGATTAAAGTCCCATACTGACTCTGAAGGTAGATTTTTAATGTCTTTGAGCTCTGTGATACACTATGACTCAGACTTAGGTTTCTTAAATTATTTGATCATGGCGGTCTTGACCTGTACGAGAGTTCTGGGCAACACTGAGGTATACTTCATATACCATGTTAAGGCTCATTCCCTAAGTGTGGTGACCAACTGTACAAGTTTAATATTATCATCTTGGATCCCTTTAATGGTCCACATGGCTTCAAATAGAAACTAATGCTGTTCCGGGTCTTCTGCCCCTATACCCTTAAAGGTAGGTAGCTTCATGTCATCCCCCATTCTATTTCTACATGGTGGATGCTGATTTGCTGTGTGACTACCACTCGGTGGTGTAGATGTAGGTGATGTAGAAGTAGTATGTACTGTATGTGAGCTACTAGATGGAGTTCCTGCGGGATTATTCTGAGTCCCGATTGATTTCTGTGGGGTATAAGGGTGGTAAGGGATACCCCCTGATGTTCTTTCTGTATTACTGTGACTCTGTTCTCTAGTATGGTCTAAACTATTTTCAAATATAGAAGATCTAAAATCTACTTTATATTTCTTACCACTACGTGTACATCCAATGTCATCAAAATCACTCTCAAACTCTTGTGACATTACACTTTCTTAGCTTATTCATCTGAGAATATATCCATTACTCCTTTTTCATGTAATAGCATCTTAATGGACAAATTTAAAGAGTTCAGGTACTTACCACGATATCCTTTGAAGAAGTACCGCTCGGCTTCGCTGAAGCTTTTTCTTTGATCAACTGCAAAGTCTGTGATGAAGCCTTCTAGCACACTTGCAAGCCAGAAGTCTACTGCTCATGAAGTGGGATTATCGATGCTCCTGACAGTCTAAATCATCTCTGGTGTCCAGACAATGTGCCTTTTCTGCTTGAATATATGCTTATCAGTCAACTTGTATAACCAGTCATACAACTCATTTCCAAAGGTCGCAAAAAATATCTGATGTAGGTATGTGAAGATATGTTTTTGTAACCAGTCCTCTATACTCAATGTAGGACTCTTGTTTTCTGTCGCAGCAAATTATTTTTCTATAGACCCAACCCACTGGTTGAGTTCTTCTTTAGTAGGATTCCAACAGAACATTATCTCTCCAGTTTGTTCAAAACCGGCAACGAAACCATTTGTTGGTTACTAACTAGGAAGACCCAGGTTTACTTGTTATGTACCAACAATACCCCTAGCTCACTGGCCCTTTCAGCAATAGACCGCAGAATGGCCTGAAGTCTCACCCGAAGTGATCTTATGGGTTGGCTAAGGACTCAAGTGTCCTCAACTAGGTTCTGTAGCATCCTGGTGGTTCTTATCTCTTCTTAGCCCGCAAGATCTCTCCGCGAGGTGATGTTCTCTCTTACTTGCTGACTCTGATAGGAGAAGGACTCTATCGCATCGTAGCCTTGCAGACGATGCGCAACCTTCCCCTCTACTTTCCTTCTCTCCTGTGATATCTCACACTACAACTTCCTCGATGGTGCGAGATCGCCTATATGTCCTTGCGATATCTCCTATAGTAGGGCTTAATACAACTCTCGAGGTCTAAGGGCTTTCTCCCTTAGGTACACTAGCTAAGTTGGAACAGCCTCACTTAGGCTTCTATGGTCTAATATGCTTAACATCAACTATGTGAAATCTTACTGAAATTGTATACATAAATCACTTAACACTGTAATTGTTACTATCATGAATCAAGCACTGGTAAACTCATACACAGAACACTTAACAAATTCAATGCGCAGTTCAACCTTCTAAGCTACTGTAAACCGAAAGATAGCATACATACATTAACTGTAAGCAAAGTTCATGTAATGAATGACAGATAGCAATAAGTAGACACAATCACATGAATCAATCACACAACACACTGATTTTATGTGGTTCACTTCCAGGGTAGAAGCTACATCCACGGGAACTATTTTATATATTATAACTTGGGAGAGTAAACACAGTTCCGCTGCAACCTCATATGCAGCTGAGATCTTCTGGGCAACTCCGTGCACACCGTCGGGAGCCCTTCTCTCTTATATCTCTTCTCTTCTTATATTGATTCTCTTACAATATACTCTTCCTCTCTCTCTCTCTTACTCTCAATCCCTACGGATTGTTACATACATGCTCTAGGAGTCAGCTACTGGTTACAGTAAGATACTACAGACTAAATAATAGAACCAGAGCTCGACTCTTCTATAATACAAAATGACTATGAGCTAATAGACTATCTGACTCTCTGACTTAGTGAATTATCTGAATAGCTCGATGTCTATGAGCTGTAGATTGACTAACTAGCTAACCTTTCAATATACAAAATACATGATTTTATAGGTGGCCCAAAGGTCTCACCATTACAACACTGTGGGCCTATCTCAAAAGTAACCCAAAAATCCTAACTATGACAGTCGGTCTATCTGTACTCGAACTGTCGCTTTCCGTCACACCACAACTCTCTACAGTCTTCCATGCTTCCAAGAGTTGATCATGGGTATAGGTGCCGCTTCCTTGGTCACTTCCCTTCTGTACTTTGTCTTCAATACCTCAACCCATTGCTCCTTTCCTATTTATGAGTGTAGCTGAGACCTCCTATCTACGCCGCTACCTTAAGTGCAGTGGTTGAGCTCTCTCCTCTCGGCCGCTACCTTAAGTGCAGTGGTTGAGCTCTCTCTTCTCGACCTATTAGGTACTGTTACCTTTGAATTTCTTGTCCCGATATAGCAGCTTTTCCTGTAGCTACAGGACCCTACTCCAACAATCCACTTGGATCCCCGAGATTCCCTGCATGGTGAAGAGTACTATGCAAAGAGGTAGTTCCATGAAGTCCTTGTTAGGTATTTTATTTCCGCACATTTGGGTACTCGAAAAGTAGTAACGATCAATAAGACGCTGTGTGTTAATTTCTCCACCATGAGGACCAGTCAGTGAAATGGATGTTCCCTGCCATGATAAACCTATAAGGAAGTAGATTTCCTCTACTTCCAGTGTCAGAACATGAGCCCCTACCACAAAGTATTGTTTCTCAGGATTCCATGTCTTGACAACATACTCGAGTAACTTTACCTGTGACCTCATGTTGGGAAAGTTGAACAATTTCAAGAGCCCACACCCACTCAAAGACAACACAATACTAGCATCATTCCCAGCTCTTATGTCATACAGCTCATGCTCTTTTTTCTTTCCATATCACCATATTTGCTGAAGATCCTACCAAAAGGTTAAAATGAAGCATTGGAATACAAATCCAACAATTTGAAATACTTAAAATTTATTCTTTTGGCTTATTTTCACTATGTTCTAGGGAAACTTATGACACCTCCTATCCCCCATTAGGATAGAGTGGTGCCACCACCCTTTTCTATAGGTGAATGTGTGGTGTGACCTAGGCACTACCTCTCCCAAAAAATAAAAGCGCGTTACCCAGTGGGCACATTTTCTCTTTTGGTAAAGGCCCCCCAAAACCTTAAAATAGCATGAAATGGAAGAAAGGAAACCATGAAAATATTGGAAATGATTTTAGGATTTACTTGGAGCTGACAGTTCTGAAAACGATGGACTAACGGATCTACAATCCTCATATGAAATCTACACCCTAAATGTCTCAAAATGCTCTCCAAATGGTAAAAATGAAAATGGTAAATATTTTTTACATTTTAATATCTTTTATTAAAATATTTTTGTGTTTTATTCCATTATTTCAATTAATTTGCTAAATATTTACCCTCAAATAGTCTATAAAGCCTAGTTTTTAATATTTTTGGAGTCTAATGGTCATTTTGAAGCTTGCAGGTCATGGAGAAATCAAATTTTTGGTTATGAATGCATTTATTTTTGACCTTTTTGTCCTCAAACAAAACATAAAAATCTCTTGTGTGCTATTTTAGAAATATTAGTCGTGATCGTTAAACCTAGTACTAAATTTTCGAGTCAAATTCTACTTCCTTTTCAGGCTCGTTAAAATCATTTTCTTGAAAAGAAACCCTGATGGAGTCTTCTTTAAGCTCTTTTCAGACACCTAAAATGTGAAAATATTGTTGAGTGAACTTGTCTTCTTCACATCGTAAAAACACTTGAATATTCATCTTTCTGATAGTAGTTTACTCCTTTTTCGGTTCTGTTGGCCTGATTTTATCAATCAGAGTCAATAAGGAGGTTTTGTCCACACAATCAGCTTAAAGCAGTGTCCGGTATGTTTGGTTTAACAAAACCTCGCAGGTTGTGGTCCTGCTACCAGCTAGT
>LPNX010423599.1:207133-267163 GCA_001517045.1 Pseudotsuga menziesii
CATATTGACTAAATTATGAAAAAAGAATACTCTAGTCATCAAATAGAAGAGTTCTCTAAGGTATTGTTTTATACTTTTCTGGGACTCGAAGACTAAACTATATGAAAAAGGACCCTCCAGAGTCTTCTTCCATTTCGTTCAGACTCTCTGAACATGAATGATACCGAGTTTACTTTCAATGGAGTCGTTAAATTAAACACTGAGAGATCCTCTTTTGGGAATGAACCCCTCCTTTCTCAGGTTGATAAAACATGTGAGAATGGACTTGTATTATGATAATCTACAATGAGTTTTTGTTACCCTCTTTGAACTCATAAAAATAAAAAGAGGCACTCATCAATCATGATGGGGAAAGTAAGGGAAGGGAACCATTTTTCAATTGCAATAAGGGCTGTTTGTAGTCACCTTTGAACGTGGCACTTATGTGCATTTCATTCAGTCAATTGGGTATTCAACTTGCTTCTGATTCAATCCAATTTCATGAGTTATGTGACACCTTTGAGTGTTTCAAAGAATGCATCATCCATCATTGTGTTATGTCTTGGAATCCTCCTCATCAAGTCAATGTTTCCAATTCTTCGGTTGTGCCGTTCTATGTTAAAAGGAAAATCATATTGAGATTTTGCATCTGTAGGAATAACTACCTTTGTGTCAGTTACCTTTGATTCAGTCCTATGGTTGCATTATACTAAAATTATAGAACTTTGTTCCAAGATTCATGTCATTGATGTGGGATTCATAATGGCCCTCCTTCAATGAGACTATTCCTGTCGAATTCATCTCATCATCCGAGAATTAGTATTAGAAACAAAGTAGTACCTTGATATATGTATGCATCAATTCTATATTCTCTCTCTTTCAACATAGGTTTACATCATCAAACTTTTATCAAAAAATTCAATTGAGTGTTCGACATCAAATCATCCATTCACATTCGGGAGAATGTACTAGGTTACCTTGGGAATCATCGACATTAATGGTGATATCCCTCGCACTTGTTAACTGTTTACATCATTGACTAGTAATCAAGTGGTTTATACCATGTTTGACATCAAGACCTTGTAATCACATGGATGAAATCATACTTTTTTGAAGACGAGATGAAGACCCTGGGTATCTGTTAAGCATTCATTGCTTTCCCCAGGTCGCGATGGAGTATTTGTATTGTCCTAGCATGGATCCACATTTGTATGGTCATGGTTGTGCTCAAATTTTCATCTTTATAATGTATATATACGTTTTATGTATGGTACTTATGTCAAAGTTTGAGTTTTATTTGCATGGATCTACGCTTTTATCTAGTAGCAATGATTATTTGTACTGTTGGAGACATTTACCCATCATGCACACTTAATTTGGTCAATTTGGCCTTGTTAAACCACTATCCTAAGTTTTATTGACTTAAAGGAAATCATAGGAGCACTGTATCACATCAGCATGATCACACCCATGCCTACCTTCAGTTAAAGAGGCCAACTAAGCCTTCTCCTTCATTTGGGGAGGCCAACTGTAGCACTTTGGGAGTGATTTGAGTGTTAAAAATGCACCTAATTGATAACTAATGGTTACAATCAGTTAAGTTAAGTGGTGAAGGTGCCTCCATTCATTATTTAATTATTTTTAATGATTATTTATGAATTGTAGCTAACACAGGTACCTACAACCACTTCTAATGACCAGTTGACTTCAGTTAACCTCATCGGGGTTCATGTTAGCTGGAATATTTCACCTCCTGCGGAAAGTAAGGTGTTCCACTTGTCTGAATGGTTCAGATCTAGAACAAATGAAGGACATAGGTTGAAGACTCTCCCTGGATGTCGTAGATACCTAGAATGTGATGCTTCGATAGTAACCCTGTGTACCTGCAATAAGCTTAAACACACAAAAACGTCGAAACTACCAGAATATAATCTACTGATCCATGTTAGTGACTAAGGAATCTAACAACATACATGTGAAATCGAACAACAACAATAATGTGGGATAAAAATCAACTTGCATTAATATAAAAATATGGAGAAGTTTACAACCAAGCCTTAGTGTTGACATGCATCTCGATGAAACCAAGCACTCTCATCCAAATAAGCTCCGACTCTAGCTCTCTATGCTCTCCAATGATTTGGGCCAAGTAATCAATCCAGCATCATAACAATGCCTTAAGAGTTGTCCCCTCAACCATGGATATGAGCTTGTATTTATAAGGCTCAATGGATAGGGATGGTTGAGAGTTTAGTGGATGAGGTGGCCTCTAAGATCCTAGGATGAGGGATCTTGAGCTCAATTGACCCACAATGATAGGGATAAGGGAGGACATGAGGCTTATCATCTAGAAGCCTCAAGAAACTTCTCTTTTTCCCTTTTTACCCAGGGTACCACATTTCTCCTTGATTAAAAAAGCAGTTATGGTAAGAAACGCTTATGGACTAAGGGCCATAAGTGGTGGAACCACTTGTGGACAATAAGGGATAGGAAGTGTGAACAAGGTACTACTCCTGGAAAACACGAAAAGTGCGGTGCTGGAAATTTTTATGAAAGATTGATAATTAGTGTGGGTTTCCACTCCAAGAGCTAGGATTCAAGGTAAGTAGGTATGTCAAGAGTCTTATAACATGATGATGATAGGATTTTGGTATAACAGGATGCCCCCCAAAGCATGAGTCTTAGAGGGATATGATAAATGAGAGCTTTGAGAGAACAAGTCGTTGCTATGAGGTGAAAATGTCAGCTTGATAGGAGCATGTTGTCAAGTAGGAATCTATAGTACATCAGTATGTTGACTCATAGACACAAGTAACCAAACTCATGGCTGCAGACCAATACAAGGCAGATCCATGAGAGGAATAAACAAGCATGGCTACTAGAATACAGCGTAGATCCATGTGATAGAGGAGTCAAACTTGGACATAGCTACTAGACATACAATGTAGATCTATGTCATATAGATACAAATTTGAGCATAGCCACAACCATACAAATGTGGGTCCATGCTAGACATACAAAACTCCATCTCAACCTGGGGAAAAGCAATGAGCGCTTTAAACAAATACCCAAGGTCTTCATCTTGTCTTCCACAAAGTATGATTCTATCCATGTGATTACAATGATCTGAAGTTGAACATGGTAGAAACCACTTGATTACCGGTCAATGATGTGAACCGTTAACAAGTTCGAGGGAGATCACCATTGATGTCAATGATTCCCAAGGTACCCTAGTAAAATCTATTGAGTGTGAATAAATATCCTGATGTCAAACACCCAGTCGATTCTATCGATCAAAGGTCAATGATGTGAACCTATGTCAAGAGCAAGAGAATTTGTCATTAAGGCATACAGATCTCAAGGTACCAAATATTGTTTATAAGACTATTTCTCAGATGATGAGATGATGTTGACGGGAAAATTATCGTCGAAGGAGGGCCATGATGAGTCCCACATCGATGACATGAAACTCATAACATAGTTCTAGAATGAAATGAATGTAGTAACCATATGAATAACTCAAATATATTGACACAAATACTGTGTGGACTACAGAGGTAAAACTTCTTCAAATCCCCCTTTGAACATCGGGCGACATGACAAAAAGGCTTGGCAGCATGACTGAACAGGATAGACACACAATGTGATAGTGGAAAATGCATTATTTTGAAAGACTCAAAGGATTGACATGACTCATGAAAGTGGATCATCACAGAGATCAGCTGAATACCCAATTGACTGGCATGATGTGTAGACAAGTGCCATGTTCAAAGGTAATGACAAACAATTGCCATTATTTGCAAAATGATTCCCTTCCCATTTCCCCCATCATGATCGATGAGTGGTTATTTTCTATTTTACGAGTTCAAAAAGGGTAACAAACACTCGATATATCTTGTTGGAAGACAATTCCATACTAATATGTTTTACGAACCTGAGAGAGGAGGGGTTTATTCCCAAAATGGGTCTCTCAATGTTTAATTTAATGAGTCCATTGAAAGAAAACTCAGTATCGTTCATGTTTAGAGAGTCTAAACGAATACGGAAGAAGGCTCCAAAAGACGTTCTTTTTCGTATGATTTAGTCTCTAAGGCCCGGAAAAGTGTAAAATCATACCTTAGAGAACTATTCCAGTCATGATTGGCTAGAGTGTTCCTTTTTAGTAAGTAGTCCTATCCGAACCAAAAAAGAGATAACTTGTCGTCGGATGGACGACTCTTCAAATACTTTAACGAGCATGAAGAAGACAAGATCGATCAACAATATTTTCGTATTTAGGGAGCCTGAAAAGAGTTTAAAGAGAACTCCATGAGGTTTCTTTACACAATGTTATATTTTGCGAGCCTGGAAAGAATCAGAAATGGACTCGATGACCTTTTTGTGTTTAAGGAGCCTGAAAAAGAGGTGAAAAGAAGACTCCATAATGCTTCTTTACACAGTGTCAATTTTTTACGAGCCTGGAAAGAAACTAAAATGGACTCGGACCTTTGATACCAGGTTTTTAAAGAATGTGACCAAAGTGTCGTAATGAATGCTCATCGACCTTTTTCATTTTATGAAAATGCAAAAAAGCCATAAACAAAATTTCGAAGCTTCTTACTATAGTTCTATTATCTTGCAATCGACTTAGAAACAAGTGTTAAATGCATTTATAATTAGCATTAAGGGATTACGACAAACAAAATTTGACTAAAACATGATTTTATATCAAAAATATAGTATGTCAGACCCAAAAATGCCTATATAAGTCATGTAAATAGTAAAAATCAAATCATTTCACTATTTACCTATAGTAGGGAGCACTTGGAGCATTTTCTTAGCCAGATCTTTAGTAGCTGATACCGGGAGTTTCCACCATCTGTTTTTAGCATCATCATTTGTAGGTAACGACTAACATCCTATTCTTTCCTCTCATAGTGTTTATTTTGAGTTTTGGGATCATATGGCAAGCCCAAAAGCCTTAAAAGCAAGCACCGCAGCTACCCCTTGCGGGATACGCGGTACCACCCAAGAACCATGCCTCTAACATAGTAGACAAGAGGTGCCACCGCCTATCTCCAACGGTGCACAGGCGGTGCTGACCGTGGAGAATTTAAACTAATAGCATGGGTAATATAAAGTCATTCCTTCGATTTTTAATGATTAGGGATGATTCTCATGCATGCCATTATTGTTTTTGGTAGGTCTAGGTTGCTCAAAACATGGTGATATGGAAAGAAATAACACATGAAAATGAGGATACTTTTGCTGAGAGAAATGCGGGTTGTATTGCCTCATTACAGGACTATGGGCTCCTGAAGTTCTTCCGGACCCCAAGCATGGTGTCACATGAGCGGTTACTGGAACATATACTGCAGATGTAGAATCCAGAGTAGTAGTAATTCAAGGTAGGGGCCCATATTCTTATAGTGGAAGTAGAGGACATCTACTTCTTGACTAGCCTCTCAAGATGGGGTTCCCCCATCTCACTAACAGGTTCCTGTGGAGGGGATATTACCACTTGAGAGCTTATAGATCGTCACTGTGCTCCAAGGACAGGCACATTGGGGAAGAAGATCCCCATAAGAGCAGTGATGGATAGGCCCCTACAGACCATCCTGTTTACTATGCAGAGGGTGGCCAGGAGTCAGGGTGTGCACTAGGCTTCTAGGGCACACATGCTGTATGCCATAGAGTCCACGACACCGACGATGTTCAACTAGGTGGAAGCCATGCTTCCAATCTTCAAAGATCAGCTGACTAAGTGTCAGCACAGAGAGATAAAGCAGTTTGGCTTTGGTTCCATTTTATCCTGCTTCTTCTTCAAGTAGGTTCCATAGATGAGACCTCGGGTGGACTTTCGGAGTCTAAGAGCACGGGACCCCCGTATGCTGAGGTGGGTCCAGGTCATGGCTCGCATAGGAGCATGTAGGGGAAGGGTGAAGTTCAGTGATCTGTTCTTCAGATGGATTTGATATCAGATCCTCATTATTGAGGATTATGCTTACGCAGGTATGGACTTCATCAGAGATCCTGACCTACCACTCCCACCTGGAGGACAGTGGGGCGACATCAGTAAGAAGCAAGAAACCCTAAAATGGATGAAATGTTTTTATGTTTTTTAATGTTTTATATTTTTTATGCTAAGTAATGAGACCTCTATATTCTCATGTAGATGTTGGAGCAGCGTGACCTGGAGGAGCATCTCCATTGGATAGGTGAGCTAGAGCCCGTTTCGTACCATGGGGTGATGATATCACCGGGGAGCTAGAGGAAAACCTAGAGAGGTTGACCTTGGATATCCCAAATGCCGACATTGATGACCTCCCGATGAGACATCAGAGATCCACAGGGGGAGTACCAGGTCGATTCAATAGGCTGCTATGTAGAGTAGCTCGAGCAGTGATGTGCTATCATGAGCACCACTAGTGTATGAGAGATGTACTGAAGGCTAACAGCTTCAGGATTTTGCATGATGTTTTTTCCTGAAAGCTTGTGTGCTTCAGATGAGGTCTCGGGACCTATTTTTTGTAAACTTTTTCGTAAATATATATACAGACTTTTACATGGTGTTTGTATGTTTCAAATGGAAAATGCAATTTCTATGAGTTTTATGTGTCTTCGATTTTTTAGTTACAATGTACCATGTTTGATTTTGACATCATGAAAGGGTAATATGCCAATCTAGGATATAATTAGCTAATGAGTCAGCAACTATATTATGTTCCCTAGGGATATGCCTATAAGTAATGGTTTCAAATGATCTTTCTAGAAAATGTACTCTCCGGAAGAGGTGGAGGAGCACCGAGTTTCTAATGGTGTAAACATGGTTTAAATGGAAAACCACGAGTTGTGAGTCCATCAATACTATTAGATCACAAACATCCTGGGAGGCATCTTTAGTCAGAATACCGATGACTGCTTCATACTCAACGATGTTATTAGTAGCGAGACCTATACAAACCGCTCCTGAACTGACCAAATCTTCATCTGGGGAATAGAGGACCCAAGCAGGCGAGGCGAGATTCAAGGTGTGGTGGAAAGAACCATAAAAAAAGCCATAGAAAACCATCTGCATGACCAAAAAATGGTATAAACAGATGTGGACTCTATGTTGCATGGGTGGGGAAGACCTGGGTTCTTATTCTTTTATCTTCACACCAACAAACAGATCCATAGTGTTGGCCCTTTCGGCAACAACCTGCGAATAGGTTGCAGGCTCACCCAAAACAGGTATGGGGTGCCGCATAATTAGGTTTCTGTAGACGAAAGAGGGATATTGCTATACCTTTAGCCTTAACAAAGAATAATTATGCAATACAGAGCTTCGACATTCACTTAAATAGCTTCGTAGTTTAGATAAAAGGAAGTTTCTTGCTTAAACCTTAACTAGGAATTCACAACGAAGTTAATACTTAGAAATTTATCTTACTTTATCATTCATCCACTTATCAAATGCATAAAAACATAACAGGAACAAAAATAAAAAGAACCACCACAACACAAGATATACGTGGTTCACACCCAGTGTAGGGGCTACGTCCATAGAACTGCATTTATATTCAACAATTTACAAAACAATACAGTTCTGATCTGCACACTCGGCTGTAGATCTTTTCAACAAACCAAAACTACGCACTCAACTGCAGAGGTTGTACATGCACTCAGCTGGGACTTAACCTTAAACCCAAAAATAGACCTTAGCTTCTTCGCATCACATCATCATCATAACAAAAATCTTACCTGACTCCTTTACATAAGTGCCTATTTATACAAGTGCACTATTACAATACCATGGGCTTAAAAACCATGGGTACCCACAAACCAGGGGACATTTGCAAAAAGAGGGGCTTTGACCCAACCTTGAACCCCCTAAGACTATTTTGGACTGCAACTCCGCTTACAAGCTTCGCACCAAAATCGTAGAGTTTCCAAAATTAAGGACCTTCAAGGTCTGAGCCCCAACAGGCCCCTAAGACTCACTAGTGTCCTATCACGGGACACTCTGCTACTTTTTGGGTGTAAGAATATTGTTGGTGAATATAGTAAATTGCTTGTTGAGGCCGCGCAGGATATTTTTGGCTGCTTGCACTTTCTCCACTATCTCTTGCAATGTTGCTGTAGATGCTTCATTGGCCTTTTCCTATGCAAACACATAATACTCCTTCAAGAATTTGAGCTGGTTCTCTGTAGATGTGCTCAACTCCAAGGCCTCGTTAATGAGGGGCTGTAAAGTTCTCACTAACAGTGTTTCTTTTCTTCTACAAGACTCAATTTCTCGCTGGAGGTCATTACTATGCTTTACCTTAAGCATCTTCTGCATAGGAGGCAATGTCTTAATTTATGCTTTTACTGCATCCATCTCTGTCTATCGTTGCTTGATGATTTCTTGCAAATTTTCTACTTCTGGGTTTTCCTGCAAGTTTGTGTAGGCCTCAACACTTTTGCTTAGCAGCTTTGATGCACTACTCACAAGATCTGATATTTTCGTTGCTGAGGCCTGAATATCTTTGAGACGTTGTTCCATGACCTCTGGTGGACTCTCAAGAATGAGGCAAAGATGAAGCTCCATAATCTAGGCCTCATGTTCTGCTTTCATCTTCTCTATCTGGCTTCTATATTGTTGTGTATAGTCTTTCAGCTTTACTATTCTTTGCTCTGGTTCTTCTTTAGCCTGCATGTCGAAGTCAGGGAGACTTCGACATGCCTCATCCAACACTCGCGCTAGTGTAGCCTGCTTGTTTTCTATTTCCCTCTTCTTCTGTTAAGCTTCTTTCAACTGTGCTTTGAGGCTCTCACTCTGCTTCGTGGTATTCTCTAACTCCATGTGTGTGTAGCTGTCTTGTTCTTGGATCTCCTTCATGAGTGCCAATTGACAAAAATGCAGCTCCGGCATAGAAAAATTAGTGTAATCTATCTCAACTATCATGCTTACCTGTGATCGAGATGCTGCGTCAAGTATTATAATATCTACACTTGGCACTTGTCCTCTGTTGTTTCTAGCTGGCCATTGTCTAGTATCTGGCTGCGTGCCTACTGGGGCACTGCTTTCTGCAGTGCCAATTGCTATTCTTTCCAATAACACCTTAAGTTCTGCAATTCACTGTGCTACGCCAGTGAGCACATCAAGATGTTTAGCTTCAAACTCTGTGCATTTTCTAGATAATACCTCTGTAAACTTCATCAGAGCCTGATCAAGCTCTTCAATCGTCAAAGCGGGCCCTTCGATGACATTCTTAGCCTTCGACGCCTTAGTTTTCTTTCTGGCCTGAGGCTTAGTAACTTCCTGCACTTATGGGGACTTGCACTTATCTGGGCGATTAGGGTCTAAAATGGTCTTGACTGATTCTTATTCTTCTTCACCATTTTTCTCTTCTTCTTCTCCATTATCTCCATCATCTCCACCATGGTCACCTTTGTTCTGTTGTGACTCATCTTGTTCTTCGCTCTCTTCTAGTGGGTCATTCCGCTGCGGCTAACTAGGACCTGTGCCCACATCTGTTACTGGAGGGACTGGTATGTCGGGCCTTGTTCTTGCGTCCTTCATCCATTCATCTGGACATTGCTGAACTACTATGAAGATGACTTCCTGGTTCACCATGTATGGTAACTTCCACCATATATGTTTGTTATCTGCGTAAGCCTAGATGAAGACATTATCCATATCAGCCTTGAATTTAGCCACTCCAGTATACTGAGATAATAGCTCATTATAGAGCCGTGGTGTTTTCAGGATCTCAACTGTAATATTTAGCGAATAGTAGGTGAACATGTAGTTTTTCATCTGCTACAAGTCCTTATCCTGTGAAATCCAAAGAGATGCATATCTTGCTGCACCAGGTGTCTCTGGAGGCACATCAACAAACTATGCCTCGGCAGGTTCTCTCCATCCTACGAGTGCAATAAGCACTAACAACCATGAATAATTAAAGGCTATACCTTTCTCCTGTGCATTACGGACATCTGCAAGGGATTCTCTAGTAATGTACTCTGTCCATTTGTAACTATATCCTTCGGCACAGTTTGCAGCAATACTGACAATCGGGGAAGGTACTTCATTAGTTCTGCACTTCCTCATTAATTTGCATGCTAGGATCTCTGTGGCATAGCGAATGTTCTGGTGCCGAATAGTCAATGTTTGATACCCTTGATTTCCTTTTGTCAAACCAAAGCGGTCCTTAATGTGTTGCGCCAGCTTCGTATCTTCATTCTTTCCAACAAATTCAATCCCAGGATCAGGCCGTTCCTTCGGCAAGCCTGTAATCCTATAAATCAGCTCTCCATCAATAGCAATTCTCTAGTTTCCTATCCATAGGTGCCCATCATGCACCAACGCCAATAACTGCTTGACCACCGTAGTAACTTGTGGGCTACGACCAAAGTGGGGGACATTCAACATCTTCAACAAGCTAGCTTGCTCCAAGCGAGCAGCCCACTATTTTACTTCAAGTAACGTCGTTCCAACCTATGGATAATGGATTGAGTGCGTGTATTTCCTAGGTGTGAACTGTGGAAACTTTTCATGATCATTCGTATCGTGGTCTGCGTACTTGAGCCGATCTACTCTTCCTGTCATTGTTCCGACCAACTTCACACCCTGTGGCAGCGAAGGGGTGAGTAACGCGAACTTGACTATCCATCGAGGTGGCTTAACTCCTTGTCAAACATGCGGGAGATATGGTGGACGTTGCGATGCAACATTCTCATCCTCACCAAAGTCTTCAAAATATTCATGTGGGATCTCTACTGAACCAAGAGGATTCATCTGAATCATGGGATCCTCTAATGTCTTTCCTGATGGTTTGTGCATTTCTTCATTCCGCTTAGAGAGAACTTCTGCCTTAAAATTCTTTCTGTTAGATCATGTCTGCATCAGTTGATTCAGCACTGGGGAAGTCTCTTTGCAAGGTGTAGATGCAAGTGGTTTCCTCTTAAAGTTCTGTAGATCCATCTTTCTGAAATCTCTCAACAATTGATCCAATGACCAAATGAAAAATGAAACTCAACTGTGAAACTCAACCGTGAAACTCAAGAAAATGAAAAATGTGAAATTTGCAGGCCTGGGTGTCTTCTTATAGGATCCAATGACCAAATATGCCATAATTGTGCATTAAAGACACCAAATCTGATCGAGCAGCGGTATATCTTGTCCAAACGGCGCTAGATGTCCCAAATAAGGCTGTGGATTCGACCAAAATATCATCATTACAGGCAGTTAATGCAGTTAACGTACCGGTGCCGCCAAATATGACTTTTTCCAATGGTTGAATTTTAAGATTCGACACACCTTTCTTCTTCAGCACAACCACTAACTTTGGCTTCACCACAATAAGGACCTTCAACACAATATAGACCTTCAACACATCCTGACACAAGCTTCGACCCACGACAGAATTTCTTCCACAACCTTCAACACTTCGTAAATTTTCCAACAATATGCTGAAGCTCTCTGAGAACAGCTTCATTATAGTCTAGTACCCAATTTCAACTATTCTTGGTACTTAGACTCTTCTTCTTACTATTACTTCTGATCAAGGGGTACAGGCCCATCCCTGTACTTCTTTAATCTACTTCCATTCACCATGGAAGGAAAAATTTCTCCAATCAATTTAGCTAACTGAACTGCACCACCATCGGTAACTTTTTGAACTATGTATGGTCCTTTCCAATGTGTCTTGAACTTACTTGGGAAATTCATGAATTTACTATCGTACAGGAGCACAAGATCACCATTCTGAAAATAATTCTTCTTAATGTGTCTATCATGCTTTTTCTCTAGCTTTCTGTACTTGCTGCTAGAAACCTGCAATGAATCTGTCTTCTTCTAGTTCCAATATCTTCACTATCCTTTCATTCAATACGTTTGGATCATCCATCTCTATGAAGGTAGATATTCTGAGGATAGGAACAATGTACTCCATGGGCATAACTGCTTCTTGTCCATATACTAGCCTAAAAGGTGTGTGGCCTGTCAACTTCTTGGAAGTGGTTCTATAAGCCCATAATACTACTAGAATTCTAATATCCCAATCATTTCTGTTAACATTGCAAACCTTCATCAGAGCGTGCTCAAGAATCTTGTTAAAGGCTTCGATAGTTCCATTTGCTTGAGGATGGTAGGCAGTACTCTTCTGATGATATACTTGAAATTCTTTGGTCAATGCTTCAATAGTCTTATTCAGAAAATGTGATCCTTGATCACTCATAAGAATTCTAGGACACCCAAACCTCAACAAAATATTATCAAATATGAACTTCACAGCTATAGCAACGCTATAGTCCTTGACTGGTTGAGCTTCGGCCCAACGAGTAAGGTAATCAGTTGCTATAATAATGTATCTTGCTCTAGATTTCTTTGCAGGGGGATTGATTGGTCCAACAAAATCAATAGCCCACTTGTCAAATGCTTGTAAAGTTACCTATGGAACTAGAGGCATCTCATCCCTCCTGGATGGTTTGCCTGTCCTCTGATAGATATCATAGCTGTGGCAATAATCTCTTGCATCCTTATGAATCATAGGCCACCACAATCCAGCTATCAGAATCTTCTATGCCGTAGATTTTCCTACATAATGACCTCTTGCTGCTCTAGAATGTGCCTCGGCCAAAATCAATGGCTTTTCATGCTCCAAGACACATCTGCGTCGTATTTCATCTGGTCCCATCTTATATAGCTGTCCTGCTATTAAGGTAAAGTCAACTGCTCTAACCACCAGTTCCTTCTTCTGCTGTGTTGTCATCTCAGAGGGTGCAAAACCTGTAGACAAGTACTGAACAATATCCTGAAAATAGTCATCAACCATCTGGATGGAAAACAGCTGGGCATCAGGAAGACCTTCGTCCAAACTAGTGGGCTCTTCTCTTGACTCGTTCCTCGACAAGTGGTTAGGCCCCAGGTTAAGTCGTCCTGGCTTAACTATGATCTCAAAGTCATACTCCTAAAACAAAATCAGCCATCTGCATATCCTTCCACCTAACACAGGCTTGTTAACCAAATACTTCAAAGAACAATGGTCAGTGAACATCTTAAAATGAGATCCTAACAAATAATGTTGAAATTTCTACAAGGTTTAAACTATAGCTAGACCTTCTCGTTCTATCATAGTATAATTCTTTTCTGCTGTGGACAATTTTCTACTTGCAAAAGCAATAAGGTGATCAATATTACCTTCACCTGACTGAGCCAATACTATACCTAAAGCAATGGAAGATGCATCGACATGAACATGAAACTCCTTACTCCAGTCAAGGAATACTAAGATAGGGGCAGTTACCATATTTTCTTTCAAAATATCCAAGCTTTCCTGACATTCAGGTGTCCACTCAAACTTAATATCTTTCTTCAATTTCTTTTCCATAGGGGCTGTAATCTGAGCATATCCTTTAATGAATTTCCTGTAATATCCAGTATGACCAAGCGCAGTGCAAAGTTGCTTAACAGACTTCGGAGGTGGCAAGTTCACAATAATGGCTATCTTCGCAGGATCCACCATCAATCCTTGCTTGCATACAATGTGACCTAGCAAAATTCCAAAAGGTGCATAAAAGAGACACTTCTCTAGGTTCAATGAAATGTGATGCTGTCTACACTTGTCCAACATAAGTCTTAAATTGGCTATATGATCTTTCAATAAACCAAAGATATTCCAATCATCAAAGTAAACTTCCAAGAACAAATGAATAGATTCCTTAAATGCAGATATGACTACTCTGGAAAATATAGCAGGTGCATTCTTCAATCCAAAGGGCATAACTGTATACTGAAAATATCCCATTTTTGTAGCGAAGGTTGTTTTATGTCGATCCTCTAGAGCAATTCTGATCTGATGGTAACCTGAAAATCTATCAGTGAAAGAATACACTTCTTGACCTCTGACATTGTCTAAAAATTCATCTGTAAAGGGGGTAGGAAAAGGATCATGTAAAAAGGCATCATTCAGCTTCCTCAGATCAACACATATTCTGATTTCTCCCTTGGTCTTCTTTTCTTGTACCACCATAGGGCTGACCCATTCCGACTCTTCTATAGGCTCAATGATTCCTGCAGTGAGCATCTTATCTAGCTCCATCCTGACTTTTTATTTATTTAGGGTTCAACCTATAAGGGTGCTGCTTCACAGGCTTCGCATCAACTTTCAAAGGTATTTTTATCACTCCTATATCACCAAGGATACCTTTCATTTCTAAGAGTCGGAAATAAGTCCTGATACTCATGGAGGAGTTCAGTCACTTTTCTCACCATTTCTTCGTCCCAATAATCTCCAATGGTAGCGTACTTAGGCATTTCTTCTAATCCAATGTTTACTTTCCTTGTTTTCAAGGGCTGAGTTACTTCAGGTGATTTGACTGCTGGTCCATGTACTTTGCAATGTCCTTCTGACTCAGGAATATTAATGTTGCAAGGGTCATCGTCTTCATCAATGGCGAGGTTATAGCATTCTACTTCATTAGCTTCTTGTTCCTTCCAATCAGGTTGGTACTCGACTACTTGTTTATCATCAAACACCTTAGTATGGATCAACCTAATAGCGATGTCCAAAGCAGGGCAAACCCAACTTACAGTACCATGGCGAAGCTCCACCTATGCATACCAGTTCTTTGCTATAGGTTCCAGAGTGTGTACAAACCTATGTACCCATTCTTCACAAGGTACATGCTTCCATGCTTCATAACACTCCTCCAAATTTTCTTGAGGGATAGTCTTACCATTAAATCTGCTTTGTACCTCCTGAGGTTGATCCATGAATCTCAGGGGAAGAAAATTTTGACAAGCTCTCCAACTATGAATATACTTTTTATGACCATTCCACCATCTGGAAACTGTGGCTCTGAATACTGAATCTAGAGTCTCCATTTTCTATGGATCTGGTACTTGCTCTAAGAATTGTACAATAAAATCTTCTGGGTCTGTCAAGCCATCAAAATTAGGTAAGATTCTTGTCTGTGAGCCAACCCATCTAATAGACTTAGTAATTCTTGCACATCGATGTCCATGTAGCTCATAAATTCGATCCTGCCAATTCTCTAGGCATTCATCTAAATTAGTCATGCAAGAACTGTCACACTACCAATCCATTATACCTTCAGTAGTAGGGTTAACATAGTCTTCTTATTTAGCTGTGATGTTGTAAATATGATCCAAAACATCTTGATATTCATCTTTGACTGGCTCTGTATACCTTTCTCCTTGAGAAGGGTCCAACGGTACTATGACTCTCAAGTCGTTTCCTTCAAAAGTCATTTGTCTATTCTTAAGGTTGATTACTGCATAAGTTTCTAGTGCCCATTCAATTCCTAGCAATTGATGGATAGGGGTTTCTATCATCAATTATTTCAATGACTTCAAAATATGCTAAGGTACAGACTCCATCAATATCCACTGGTATATTAGGGAATCTTCCCAAGGGCACAATCTTCTACTGATTGGCTAATCTCAAATGTATAGGGGACCATTCAAGCGTAGGTTTTCCCATTTGCTCCCATGTCTGCTTAGTTAGGCCATTTGCTTCTGATCCCAGGTCTAAAATGATATCATTCATGTCATAATCTCCTATCTGAGCATGCAATCTCATTTCTCTTCTAGTCCTTCTAACTCTATTAACAATTTTTCCTCTATCAAAGCTTCGCTGAGGTTCGTAAGACTCAATAACTTTTTGTAACTCGTTCAAAGCATTTTGATTTCTTAATAGCTTCGTACAACTCTGTAAAAATGATGTCAATGTACTTACTTGATCCAGCCAAGCTTCTTGAAGCTGTAACTATTGTTGATGCTGTTGCGTAGTTGCTACTGATGTTCTCGGATCAGCAAAGTCTTTTTTAGCTTCCATAAATGTTCCTTTTTCTCTTCCAACATCGAAGGCTGGAATTTTCTCTAGGGTCTTACAGACCCAAGCCTGGTCAGGCTATTTCCCCTTACTATGCACCCGCGTCATAGTTCCACTCCTTGTAACAATGTTAAGGGATGGGACAGGTCTTTTCTCTACAGCAATCATCTGAACATTTTGAGTAGGAGTGCCATTTCTTTCTTGTATCTTCGCTATCAACTGTGGGCATTTCTCAATCACATGATCTATTGCTCTGCAATATTGACATGTTGTAGTTGGGTTCTGTCATTCTCTACCTACATTTCCTGCCTGATTACAGTTATAGCAAATAATCTATCCCCGTCCTCTTCCAGGCATACCACCATGACCACGACCTTTGAAATTACCTCGACCTGGTGTACCACCACGGTAACCATATCCATCATTTCCTTGTGCATCAGTTTGTACCCTATAAGCATCATAGGTTCGCTCTCTCATAAGGTCAAAGCTGTGACATTCGTCTTCATTGTGTCCAACTGACTTACAAAACTTGCAATAGGGATTCTTAGGTACTTGAACATATCTCTGCAACAGATAGCAATATTCAGGTTGATGATGGCCAGTTGTTCTACAGATCTCACAATATAGGACATTAGGGTTAAATGGGTTCGGTGCACCAGTGTTCAAATAATTTCTTAATGCAGGACATTATTCTTTGTCATGACCTTCTATCTTACATCGTATACACCAAACTTCTTCTCGAATAGATTTCCCTTTTTTCATGTTGTGAAGCTCCAAAGCCATTTTTGCTAACTGTGCCTGTATCTGGCCTATTTTAGAATTATCTCCAAGAGGAGTTGTTCAAGTTTCATAGCAATTTCCAATGCCTCTTGCTGATCAGCAACCTTCTGTTGCATAAGTGGAGTCTTGATATGAGGCAATAGTGCTGCAATGAACCATTCTTTATGTTGTTCTGGTCCAATAGTGAAACTAACTTGATCCAACAGAACCTTGAACCTTTGATCAAAGTCCCAAACTGATTGACCTCACTTCTGCTGAATTTCTTTCAGTTCAGTTATACATTGTGACTCCGGTTTATGCTTCTTGAATTCTTTGATCATTTCTTTCTTAATATCAGCCGAGGTATAGTTCTGAGTACTGGAAAAATTCATAAACCAGGTCAAAGCTCGGTCTTTGAAAGAGGTGACCAGCTGTGCTCTTCTTGTATTTTGATCCATAATATTCTTAGCAGTCCAAACAGCTTCGCATAAGAACCAAAACTACTCTAGATCCTTTGATCCAGTTCCTTTAAAGATTGGAAGCTTGATATCATCATTCACATGGGCCATAGTGAATCGAGGGGGAGGAGGAGGAGGAAGAATGATAACAGGGGGGAGACTGGTAACAGGAGGAAGGGAACTTACTGAGGTTGACTAACCTGCAATAGGACTACTTGGGCTAGGGTTACTTTCAGACTGCAAAGGGTTCTCAGGGATAACAGATCTTCGCTGTGGAGTTATAAGAGGGTTTGCAACAAAAGGGGTTTCTTCAGATTCAGAGTCTTCTATACTTAATGAGGTATAATCGGTATTCTGGCCTAGTATATAGGATCCAAGAGTTCTCTTGTATCTTTTACCATTACGAAGCAAACCACTTTGCTCGTCGAAGTCACTTTCGCTTCCAAACATAGGTTAGTAGCAATAAATCTAGCAATTTGATTGGATAAGTAATATGCCTTTCTCAGCCAAGAGAATTTTAATTTTCAAACTTAATGAATTCAGGTACTTACGCCTTGGTCCTTCAAAAAACTGTCTTTCTACTTCGCTGAAAGAAGTATGTGTGTCGATGGCGAATTTCGTCACAAATGCTTCAAGGGTTCGCATTGTCCAGAATTCAACAACTCTTGATACCGCAATGTTCACACTTTTCAATAGCTTAATTCTTTTTGGGGTCCAGTCAGGCAACTAATCTTCTTTGAAGTTTGTCTTTCTTTCTGTCAACCTGGATAACCACTGGTGCAATTCTATGTGGATACTAGCAAAAAAAATTTCATAAATATCAGTAAAAACATACCTTTGCAAGAAGTTGTCTGAGCTACGATGAGGGTCCTTATTCTCTTGTTCAACAAACTTTAGATAAGTATGTTCTACCCAGTCAATAATTTCTTTTACTGAGGGCCTCCAAAACATATCCCTCCAGGTACGACGTAGATCCCTCTTGAAGCAGATACTGGTTCAACCAGAAACGGAACCAATTTGTTGGGTGGATGGGGCAGACCCTGGTTCTTATGCTTTTATCTTCGCACCAACAAACAGACCCACAGTGTTGGCCCTTTCAGCAACAACCTGTGAACAGGTTGCAGTCTCACCCGAAACAGCTATGGGGTGTCACAGAATCAGGTTTCTGTAGGTGAAAGAGGGATATTACTGTAGCTTTAGCCTTAACAAAGAATAATTATGCAATACAGAGCTTCGACATTCACTTAAATAGCTTCACAGTTTAGATAAAAAGACAGTTTCTTGCTTAACCCTTAACTGGGAATTCACAACGAAGTTAAGGCTTAGCAATTTATCTTAATTTATCATTCATCCACTTATCAAATGCATAAAAACATAACAAGAACAAAAATAAAAAAGAACCACCACAACACAAGATATACGTGGTTCACCCCCAGTGTAGGGGCTACGTCCACAGAACTGCGTTTATATTCAACAATTTACAAAACAATACAGTTCTGATCTACGCACTCAGCTACAGATCTTCTCAACAACCCAAAACTGTGCACTCAGCTGCAGCAGTCACCCACGCACTCAGCTGGGACTTAACCTTAAACCCAAAAATAGACCTTAGCTTCTTCGCATCACATCATCATCATAACACAAAGCTTACCTGACTCCTTTACATAAGTGGCTATTTATACAAGTGCACTATTACAATACCATGGGCTTAAAAACCATGGGTACCCACAAACCAGGGGACATTTACAAAATGAGGGGCTTCGACCCAACCCTGAAGCCCCTAAGACTATTTTGGATTGCAACTCTGCTTACAAGCTTCGCACCAAAACCGTGGAGTTGCCAAAATTAAGGACCTTCAAGGTCCGAGCCCCAACACTCTAAGCTCAAAACCATCTTGAAAATACTAAAAGCACACTCAAAGTCAATTAGTATACATATATACAAGATGCTATCCAAGAAAGACCTAGGCATAGTAACTTTTCATGTACAACCCATTACGAGTTTGCCCCAAAGGGATTCCATCATAATCAACGAGCTCGTAAGCTCCTTTCTCTAACACCTTAGAAATAACGAAATGTCCGTACCACATGGACTCGAACTTACACTTCCCTAGTTTGTCATATCTCTGGTCGTAAGTCAATACTAGGTCACCCTCGTTAAAAACATGAGGTTTGACGGATTTATCATACTGTGCCTTGACGTGTTTCTTATGTGCCTCGTTAGCAAAGGTAGCATCTCTCTAAGTCTCGTCAAGTTTACTCAAGTATAAAAATATTTCTTCCTTTGCGGAAGTGTTTGGGAGAAGTTTGACAGCAAGTTGTAAGGACGAAATATGACATTAGATCAGTAAGTCAGCTTCAAGTCCATAGACAAGATGGAATGGTTTGAAACCAGTGGCTATTTTCACAGAAGTCCGATAAGCCCAAAGAGCAAAGAAAAGAACATGGTTCCAGTTGGATTTATGATCTCCAACCATCCGACGCAGCATAGTTTTTAAAACTTTGTTGATGGCCTCTACCTGACCATTAGCTTGTGGATAATATGGCGTAGAGTTTTCATGGCGAAAACCTAGCTTGGCACTTAGTTCTTCCATCATTTGATTACGAAAATGAGATCTGTGATCAGTAATGATGGATTGCAGAACTCCAAATCTAGCTATGATATGATTGAACAAGAAGAGAGTGACAGTCTTACCATCTTCTGCATATGTAGGCATGGCCTCATCCTATTTTGTGAAATAATCAACGACTACGATGATGTAACCATGCCCCCTGGCTGAGGTAGGATTACAATGCATGAAGTCAATCCCCCATTTGGCGAATGGGCCAACGGAAATGACGGGGCGAAGTGGAGCAGGATGGGTGCACTTTTTAGGATAAAAGTGTTGACGAGGTGGGAATTTTTGAACAGCCTCATGACAGTCTTTGAAGACAGAAGGCCAGAAATAGCTAGCGTAAAGGATTTTATGGGCTACAACCATCCTAGATAAATGAACACCACATGCTCCAGAGTGGCAATCATTCAACACATGTTCATCCTCCTCATGGGTAAGCATCGCCGAAGAATAGAGTCAATCCCACGTCTATACAAGGTATCATTCAGGATGAGACAGTATTCGACATGGTGAAGGATACGGTGGTGATCATCATGGGATAAATGCAACTAAAATCATTGTGTTTGGAGATAAATAATAAAATATCCATACCAAGGATCAGTAGTGCTAATCTGGAATAGGAATTCATCTAGAAATGAATCATTGGGCTTAGATTCCATCAAAGAACAAGGAAGATCACACATAAGCTTGGAAAAGACCAAGGATTTCTTTGATGTGGCTTTGGAAAACTCCAGATCAAACTCTTGAAGGATGACTATCCAACGGGAGTACTTTCCCCCGAGCACCTGACGAGTCAGGATGTAATACATCGGGTTCTAGTCTGCCAATATGGTTGTAGTGCAGAGTAGAATGTAGCGACGAAACTTTTGTACAACAATTACCGTGGCTAATGCTAAATTTTCCACACATGAATAATGAGTTTTGGAATCCATAAGATTCTTACTGGCGTAATAAATCACGTGCTCCTAACCATGGATATTGTCCTGCACTAAAAACATGGTGATGGTAGTAGCAGAGGTAGCAATATAGAAGAGAAAGTCCTTTGAATAATTTGGGGGTTGTATCACAGGTGAATGATTCAAAGTGTGCTTAAGATTATCAAAGGCATGTTGGTCCTAGTCATCCCAGAAGAATGGAGTGTTCTTCTTGAGGAGACGCATATAACCGTGCATTTTCTCTGCAAAATTGCACACGAAATGACGGAGAAAGTTTGCTTTCCCTTGCAAACTTTGGAGTTCAAGGAGGTTAGTTGGGGCTGGTAAATCTAAAATAGAGGCAATATTCAAAGGATTGATCCAGATGCCATCTTTGGATACCACAAATCCTAGCAGACATCTTGTCTCAACACAAAAAACACATTTATGTGGATTGAGCCATATATTATAATGACGACATCTCAGGAATATGTCTCTAAGATGACCAGGGTGGTCCTCTCATCGTTGTGGATGAGTAGGGAGGTCGTGAAGGTATGGTTGAACAATATGTTTAATGTTGTGAAACACATAGGACATCTCACGCTGGAACGTGGCTCCAGCATTTTTCAACCCAAAAGGTAAATTCTTATATGCAAAGGTTCCCCATGGGAAAATGGATGTCGTCTTATGTTGATCAGAGGGTAATATCTCAATCTGATTATAGCCAGAGAAGACATCCATGAATGAAAAGATGATACTTCCATCACATTTGTCGATAATCTGATCGATATGCGGGGTAGGAAAGTTGTCCTTGGGACAATATTTATTTAAATCCCTAAATTTGATACAGACTCTAATGGTGCCCTGCTTTTTATTGATAGGGACAACGTTCGATACCCATTTTGTCAGGCGTAGAGGATAAATAAACCCAGCTTTGAGAAGTTTCTCAATTTCAGCTTTAATAGCTGTGACCTTCTAAGGATGGACTTGGATTAGTTTTTGCCTGACACATTTAGCCATGGGATAGGTTTTAAACTCATGGACCACAATGGATGGGTCAATCCATAGCATCTCTTCATAGGACCAAGCAAAAATATTACAGAATTCTTTAAAAAGTGCCTTGCATTCTTTAGATTCATCTGCCGAGTAGTTCGGCCCAACATGAACATGCTTGATAGTATCAGGCTTGGCTGATATGTCAATCGGGTTCATTTAAGTAATGTTGCAAAGTTTTTCTTCAGAATCTGTATCTTGCAACAATATAGGACTTTGGGGTGTGTTGACAATATTAGTAGGAAACAAGGATGCAAAATCATGGCTAACCAAATTGGTGTTGGGGAGGAACATGGATCTATGATGGTTATCCTCCCAAATGGGGTCATCTGTATTCACGATCTCCATAATGGACTCATCATAAGGAAAATTATTAGAGAGATAATCTAGAACAGGAAGAGAAGGCTCTAACCAGTATGGTAAATGGTAAGGATCCAAAGCCACTAGATGAAGGTCATCAGTGTGATCATCAAAAAAGGTTTGAATGGTCTCATACATAACTTTGTGTGGACTCAATGAGGTGGAATCAACAACATCTTTACCCTTAGGCTCATAATCAAATGAGGTGATCATATGGACTGTCGCGGTATCCGTTCTAGGAGGAGTGGATGGAAAAATACCCATAAGGGATGAATGGTTCAACATGCCTACCCCAATTGACTGGTAAGGACGAGGGGACTAGCATAACATGGGGATGTTATTATCCATGGAGGTAGTAACATCCGGTGTACAGAAATCAAGCTGATCAATAGTAACAATTCTCCCTATATGCAAAAATTGGACTGTTTGGAATACTGATGAGGTGATAGCAGTCATGGCATAGAACCAATTTATTCCTAGGAGCTTGTAATCTAAAGGGGAATCTACCACTTCTACTTGAATGGAAATGGTTTTTCCCCCTAGCTCGATTGCTAGGGATGATTAAAGACCCTAGGGTTGGAAACCCTGTCCATCAAAGGCCTTGAGGGTCGTAGGTGATGTTACCCCAATGCATAATGCCTGCTTTCCAGAACAAATGAAGGACAGAGGCTAAAGACTCTCCCTGGATGTTGTAGATACCTAGAATGTGATGCTTCGATAGTAACCCTATGTACCTGCAATAAGCTTAAACATGCAAACACATTGAAACTACCAGAATATAATCTACTGATCCATGTTAGTGACTAAGGAATCTAACAACATACATGTGAAATCAAACAACAACAATAATGTGGGACAAAAATCAACTTGCATTAATATAAAAATATGGAGAAGTTTACAACCAAGCCTTAGTGTTGACATGCATCTCCATGAAACCAAGCACTCTCATCCCCATAAGCTCCGACTCTAGCTCTCTATGCTCTTCAATGATTTGGGCCAAGTAATCAATCCAGCAACATAACAATACCTTAAGATTTCCCCCCTCAACCATGGATATGAGCTTGTATTTATAAGGCTCAATGGATAGGGATGGTTGAGAGATTAGTGGATGAGGTGGCCTCTAAGATCCTAGGATGAGGTATCCTGAGCTCAACTAATGCACAATGATAGGGATAAGTGAGGACACGAGGCTTATCATCTAGAAGCCTCAAGAAACTTCTATTTTTCCCTTTTTATCCAGGGTACCACATTTCTCCTTCAATGACAAAGCGGTTCTAGTAAGAAATGCTTATGGACTAAGGGCCATAAGAGGTGGCACTGATTGTGGACAACAAGGGATAGGCGGTGCGAACAAGGTACCACTCTTGGACAACAGAGGAAGTACGGTGTTGGGAATTTTCATGAAAGATTGATAATTAGCATGGGTTTCCACTCCAAGAGTTGGGATTTAGGGCAAGTAGGTATGTCAAGAGTCTTATCTCATGATGGTGATAGGATTTTGGTATAATAGTTCATTGGATTTAATGATGCACTACCATTTGTTGGTTGGCATGCAGTGACATGTTTCTGAGCTACTTTCAGTTAGACTCAGTCATTCATTGCACTTCGACTTCATTTAGGACTCAATTGAGTCAACAAGACTTAATCAATTGGTTAACTAGTGTGTTTACTGTGGCTTAAAGTCAGTTAAGCTACACCAATTAATTCAATTCTAATGAACTCCTTGGGGGTTTGAATTGTATTGGAATTCATGCATCTTTCATGATCATTGTATTGTATTATTCATTATTCATTTGATTATATAGAGCTGCTACTTCCATTGCAACACCATTTTGCCAATTTTATGCTTAATTGTTTGAATTCTTTGTGAGACCGTGTTTTCAGTCCCTATGCCACTATGGTGAAAGCCTAAAATGTGCAGGATGTATAGCCTTACAGTGCCCCTTTTTTTGTGATTTGCAGGTTTTAACAGGTACAACTTCGAATGGACTCATCAATCGCTCTTCTCACCGCATTCACAAGCTATTCAAAATGGAAGCTGAAGATGATTGCATATACGAAGAGACGAGGTCTATATGAGGTGTCTATTGGACTTGGAAAAGAGTCTTATGAGAATGAGAATGACTTTCTAAATGATGGTGATAGAGATTTTGTAGCAATATGTCTTTCCCTTTCTCCTAGCTTGCGCTACCTTATTGGTTCTGCTGAATACCCAAAGGATCTCTGGAAAACATTGGATAGAAACTTTAGAAAGCACAATGATGATCATAATAGAAATTTGGAGATCAAATCTAGCACCAAAAGAGTTCTTTACTCAAAATTCTTTGCCTCTACTCTCTTTGATGAAGTTGTTCAATATGAAGAAGAAGCAGAATCTTCTACGCAGTCAATTCGAATTGAAGAAAGTCTCCTTGCAGTGACTCCTTCTCCTGATGCTCTGGAAGTTTGTGAGATATATGATATCTCATATCCTCATATGGATTCAATATAAGAATACATTCAAATATCTGATATTGAATAAAAACATTGCTACACTACCATGCAAACATTCACGAGTGATTTTCCTTTGAATTCTGTGCAAAATTTGCTAGTAATTGCTTCCGAAAGTGAAGAGAAATTTGATTTTTCTCCCTCTACTATTGCTGCTGGTGTGAAAATATGTAATAATTTTGATATTTTGGAAAAAATATAAGATTACAAGAGTGATCAATCCACTCCCCATGATATAGATATTCCAGCAAATTCCTGCAGGATTGCATGCACCAAAATTCAGAATTTTGAAGAAAAAGATAATTGTGCATCCACCGTCTCGGTTGACCATACTTTTAGATCTGATATGAAACTTATCGGATATGGTATGATATTATTTGTATCTGATATGATATTTCTTGGTTCAAAATTTCAGGTTCATAAACCTTCAGTACTGCTTGTAGCTGTTATCATCAACGGTGTGAAGAAACAAGTACCGCAAGTCTCCTTCGAAACTGCTGCTGGGGAAATGCTTTCATTTCATAGTTTTGGATCTGTTGTGAAGATATTTGGATATTATTTACTTTTTGATATGATATTATTTGGTTCACATTTTAAAATGTAAGATATTTTAGCACTGCTTGAAGCTGCTCTCACCAATTTCGGTGTGAAAAATCAAGTACCACAATTCTTCTTCAAATTTGCTGCTGGGGATTTGGTGTTAGTTTCCTCTTATGAGGTTGATGATATTTTATTTTGTGAATAATTAGATATTTATGAAGCTATATCAGATTA
Organism: Pseudotsuga menziesii; assembly: GCA_001517045.1. Lineage (NCBI taxonomy): Eukaryota > Viridiplantae > Streptophyta > Pinopsida > Pinales > Pinaceae > Pseudotsuga > Pseudotsuga menziesii. The sequence continues at coordinate 232,338 of LPNX010423599.1, forward strand.
TGTATCTCAATCATTCGCTCTCCACAGTCCTAGGGATTCTCTACCTTTGGTCACATGCTCATCTCCTCACAGAACTAGTAAAGAGGAAGACATTCTGCATCCACATGGACACTTGCTCCTAAGAGTTGGGGATGATTTTACCACTCATGGTTTTCTGTTAAAGGCTGCAACATATCATTTTATTTATTTTTCCACACATGGTTCGAATCGTCAAGCACTTTTTCTCTCTTATCAGTTGATTTCAGTTTCTCTACATGGGTCCAATTTTCATCCCGCAGTTGTCTATGTTCCTGATTCATTTGAGCACATTATTCTTCTTCCAAAGAGGAATATTCCTCCAGAAATATTCATTTAATTTGGATTCAAAGTTTCACATGCACATTCTCAGGATGTTTCTACATAGAAGAACCAATTCTTGATTTACTTCCTAGTTTGAGGGGGGGTATTTTTCCCATAAGATTTTTCCCATTTCCTTGGTTCTATTAAGCAGTTACTTTATTGTATAGGGTTACCTATGGACTTAGTTTCCAGGGCCCTAGAATTTCATGCACTTTATGTTTCTACTTCTCTTGAGTATAGCTTAAGGGGGGGTGTTGGAGATATTTACCCACCATGCACACTTAATTTGGTCAATTTGGCCTTGTCAAACCACTATCGTAAGTTTTATTGACTTAATTGACATTAGAGGAGCACTGTATGACATCAAGATGAGCACACCCACACCTACCTTTAGTCAAGGAGGCCAACTAAGCCTTCTCCATCATTTGGGGAGGCCAACTGGAGCACTCCGGGAGTCATCTGAGTGTCATAAATGCACCTAATTGATAACTAATGGTTACAATCCGTTAATGCCTCCATTCATTATTTAATTATTTTTAATGATTATTTATGAACTGGAGCTAACATAGGAACCTACAACCACTTCTGATGACAGGTTGACTTCAGTCAACCTCATCAGGGTTCATTGGAGTTAATGATGCACTACCACTTGTTGGTTGGCATGCAGTGACATGTGTCTGAGCTACTTTTAGTTAGTCTCAGTCATTCATTGCACTCCGACTTTAGTTAGGAATCAGTTGAGTCAACAGGACTTGATCAGTTGCTTAACTAGTGTGTTTACTATGGCTTACAGTCAGTTAAGCTACACCCATTCATTCAATTCGAATGAACTCCTTGGGAATTTGAATTGTATTGGAATTCATGCATATTGCATGATCATTGTATTGTATTATTCATTATTCATTTGTTTATATAGAGTTGCTACTTCCATTGCAGCACCATTTTGCAAATTTTATGCTTAATTGTCTGAATTCTTTGTGAGACTGTGTTTTTAGTCCCTGGACCACTGTGACAAATTAATATGTACCTCCCATGGATCTGGTTTGTATTGGTCCGTAGCTATGATGAGATTCATATGAATATGAATCAAAGTGTTGATGCACTGCAGAATGACCTTGGTTGATGAATATATCCGATCAGTTTAATCTTTCCTCAAAGTGATAACTTGTTCTGAAAAAGCCTTCACCTATCCTATCCCTCTAGCCTCATGCTTTCAGAATCATTTTGTTACACATATTTATCGGAATCATCATATTATGAGAACAAAACATCAGAACTTGCCTCAAATCCCAAAGTTGTGAAGTTAAATTTAGGTTAGGATCAGTGATTTCATGCCTTTATCCACCACTACACTTTCCTTCTAGACAATGTACATTACCCCAATGCGTAACACCTATTTTCTATAAACAAAAAGTGGTGCCACCTCCACATGCAATCTTATAATGAGAGATGCGCTATGGGTAATGCTATGTCTTAGTTGAAAAAGAGCAGTGCTAGAGTTTAAAATATAAAAAGAGAAGTTTCATGAAGCTTCTTAAACCTTGGCTTCATGGCAACCTCATACCTAGACTCCTAGAACACCTGGGCTCGAGATCCATCCTTGTAGGATCTCCCCTCCAACTCACCCATGATGATATCAACCTTCAATATCCTCCCATGGATATAAGTATTGGCTCACTCCCATTCACGGGAGGAATATTGTGCTGCAACATCAAAACTATGGCCAAATCTATCCAAGGAGAGTGGGCACTAGGTGGAAACATTTAAAGCTTTGGAGGAAAGGTTTTGCTTAAGAAGATAATTCTAAACACTAAGGCTCTTTGGAGGAAATTTCAGTTAGTTTGCCTTCGGTTAGCAGATTTGGAGCAATTTTTTTGGAGTATCAGACCTTCAGGGTTGATTTTTTTGGAGTATTGGATCTTCAGGGTTGATTTTCCTTAATAGAGGATTGAAGAGTGATTTTGACCTTCAATCAACTATGAATTCGACCATTTCAGCCCCAAATTTGTTGGGAAAATCATTTTTTAATTCCAAAATGTTCCAAATTTAGGAAAAAATTGAAAGATTGGGAACACATTTGTCCCTATATAATGCCACAGGAAGTAGCAATTCACCCCATATGAAGAATCACCAAATATTTGTTTATTTTGATTACAGTTTTACAGTGGATGAGTGGAAATAATTTTGAAAGTGGTTGAGTGGAAAAACTGTCATTTGATCAAGACTTCAAGCTTCCTTTGGGTATAGACTCTGCTTCAATTTTCCTTTGGGTCTAGACTCTGCAATCTTTACAGAGCTTGGTGAAATTTATGTGTTTGTCAGTCAAATGAGTTTCTTAGATTTTGTATCTCCTTAATGCATACAAATGTTGAAGTAATCTATAGTTTTAATTGCATATTGCTTATGGTGTCCCATGGGGAGTTATTATTTGTTTAGAAACCATCCCTCAAATCCAACATTTTTCATACTCTAGTCCCTTGGCCGATGAGGACCTCTGAAGCACGGAGTTACATTTGAGCCTTGAATCAAAATCAAGGAATATCAAATACTAGTTTTCATGTGTTGGACCACCAAGAACACTTCCCCAAAATAGCAGAAATAAATGTTTTTATAAAAAAATACAGTTTTTCTTTATCACGTAGTCAAGAACTTGTCAACCAAAATTCAAGATCAAGTTTGCTTATTTTATAGTTTATTTTTACTTCATAAGTTATTCTTAAGATAATTGAAGATTCTCTAATTGCGATATTAGGCTTGATGGGTCGATCCAACTCTTCTTTATCTCTTCTGTCAATGGGAATTTTTATGGAGAGTAGAGAGGTAGAACAACTTTTTGTTTATCTAGAATAGGATCTTGTTGTATGTTTACCAAACAAATGCTTATCCTTTAATTTTCTATAAGCTCACAGATGAATATTGAAATAATTGTTCCCTAGTCTGTAGTATATGGAACCATATTGGATTAAAAAAAAGGAACCGACTTGTTCTCATGTCTTGAATTGAGATTTCCCATCTACTCCTTGATTTGATCATGACATTTGTCCATTTAATTATTTTGGATTTGAAATGATTTAGAAAATTTTCTAGTATTGAAAACAAGAAACTCTATTTAATAGAAAAGAATTTCACTCATCTCAAGAAGATCAAACTAAAGGGATGCATTGAGATTATTGATGAGGTTCCAGAGTCCTTCTCAGTTGTATGTGGTCCTATTAAGAAATTTTCTTATGGGTCATGTGGATTTGGAAGAAAGAGATTAAAATCAACACAGAGTTGCAAAGAACCAGAATATCTTACAACAAAAAGGCTCAAAAGATTAGATGGTCCAACAGAAAGAATAGTTATAGGGAAAGGTAAGTTACAAATATTGTGCCTTAAATATATTTAGAATGGGAAGCTACTTTACCCATTATTATCAATATCCAAGTTTATATGGAATCTCATTTTGTTAGGAAATTATGGCTATTGGGATCATATTTTGGAGAGCAACACTGAAAATTTAAAACAACTTATAGAATTGCAAACTGAAAACAATCATTTAGGTTATAGAGGTTAGTTTGGTCTTTTAGAGTGCTAAAATATGGAAGTATTTTATATGAGAAGTGTTTCTAATTATACTAATTGAGGTATTTATGAAGTTGCAATGGATGCAGAAAAGTGAGAAAAGTGCACCTTGATAGTGACAAGTCCAGAAGAATTGGCGAGTGTGGAGAACCTCTTGCAATGAACAATCAAAATGCACGATATAACAAAAATATTGGAGCACAAACGAGATTTTATTGATCACATGCCACTTCGAGGGGGAAACCTCCTTTGAGCAAGCTCAATACAAAATAACTCTTCGATGCTTTCATTAGCCTCAACACATTATTATATACTAAGTCTAATCTAAACAACTATTACTCCACATGAATGTGGGATAATGCAACCTATTAAATAGACGACTTAACAACTATTAATTACTCCCCATGAATGTGGGATAATACATCATACTAATGGGACGACTTACAAAGCTTATGCGTCCAACAAAATATACCAACAAAATAAAGAGGGGGGTTGACACGGGCTCTTAACATCCCCTCCCTCTTAGAAAAATCTTTGTCCTCAAAGCTTTAGATGTGGAAACTGCTACTGAATTTGAAGGAGAGGTTCCCATATAACATACTCTGGTTGCATGCCATGCCAATGAATTAAGACCTATGTGATGGCCTGAGAACGAAGCTGACGAGTGCACTTATTGAGGATGGCCTCTGGTTCCAAAATGATGGAGCCTTCTATATCTAGCTTTGGTAAAACATTTTGTGCTCGGATGTTGGTTCCAATCACTTTCTTGAGACAAGAGACATGAAATACTGGGTGAATGAGAGAAGAAGGAGGAAGTTCCAATTTATAAGCAACATACCTAATTTCTGAAGAACTTTATATGGCCCATAGAAATTTAGAGCCATCTTCTGATGCCCTTTAAGTTTCAAGGAGGATTGGTTGTAAGGCTGCAAATGAATAAAAACCATATCACCGACTTGAAAGGTGTTGATCGACTTGCTGCTTCATGCAATTTCTTTCCATGTGAATATTATCTTATAGAATGTGAAGAATCTAATCACGGTTGTGCAGAACCATGTCAACTTCCTGCACTGGTGAACTATGGGGGGTGTATAGAAGGAGAACTAGGGGTGGCTTCCCATAAACAACTTCATATGGAATCATTTTAGATGCAGTATGGTAGGAAGTATTGTACCACCATTCAGCGAGACAGAGCCACTTTACCCATTGATGTTGTTGTTCAGAGGTGAAGCATGTAATACCCTGGTTTTGACCCCATTTACATTAAAAGATACATGATGTATATTTTGTAATTAATAATGGTGTGGAGCTAAAGGAAAAATCCCCACCATTGATTTGGTTGTGTATGTTTCGATAATAGGGATCGTTTCCGATGGTATATCGTGCTATATGACACATTATAGTTTCGGGCATCATGTAAATATCCACATAAATTAAAATAAACCTACAACCAGCTATGACGGAGCAACATTAAATGAAAAGGGCATGATTCATAAGGTTAAGGGGGAATTGTCTAACTCGTGGGGGCCATTGGGAGTTTTCCATGTGTTGACCACCCACTAAACTTTTGCTCTTTGAATAGTTGGGAGTAGTTATGATTGGGGAGTGGTGGTTGGTAGGACCTCCCGTATTTGCCCCACAAACACTCCACCAGCGAGCTCGCTCTTCCGCATGCGAAGGGCAGGGGAACGGTCACCACTCTCCCACTCTTCCAATCACAATTTTGGGTTCTCCACGGTGGTTTTGTCTTGACCATCTCATGCAGGCTGGGGTCTATTCGGTTCTCTCTTCTCTCTCCGATCGGTGGTCGGTGGATTTGTTTTCCTCCCACAACGAGTCATTCTGTTCTTCCTCCATTCACACAGAGAGTCTGACCCAGTTTTATTTATCGGACTGTGAAAGGTATCCAGGGGATTTTCACGGTGAGATCGGCTATGTTCTTTCCCTGACTTGGGAAGAGGATCAATTCCCCTTTTGTAGTGTTAGACTATGTCTATGTGTGTTACCCTCTCGGTTTTGTGGTCTACGTCTACGTTTTCCCCTGTCCATGGTGGGAGGTTGGCTTCTTTCCTATTTGTGGACTGTGTAATGTTGCCATCATTTCATTGTGAGATTGGGGATTTTGTCTTCCCCTAGTTGTGGGTTACTGTGTATGCAAGTAAATTTTTGGGTTGCCACTGAGTTGTTTTGGCCATGTTGGGGCCAAGAACAACTTTGAGTCATCTTGTTGACTGGAGCTATGTTCACCTTTTTGTTTGGGTTTGTCACCCTGTTGTCTTCATCTTCTTCATAGATCTATGAACTATTTGTTTTATTGCGGTATGCAGTGGTTGGTCTTCGGACTGTTGAGAGTGGGATTAGAGGCTAGGTATGCTTGAGAAAACTGGTGTTTGGAGCCACTTAGACAGAGTTAGACTGATGGCTTTATTCTCCACAACCCTTGAAGAGTATTGGAAAGGGAATTCAAGGCCTGAGGGACTATGAAATAGAGAAAGGAATGATTCCTGGTGTTGGGTGTGTGGGTGTCTTAGAAGTCAGGTTAAATCTAGTGTAGGCATCCTTAGCTCCCCATTGACACCTCTAGCTTAGCATTTAGCCTTTCCTAGCTCCTTGACGGCCTGATAAATCCTACTGTGTAGGCTTTGCTGATTTGTGTACCTTGGCTAGGTGTAAGCCTGCTTTGACCCTTATTCCTTGAGGAATCATGCCTAGCTTGGTGGTGGCAGTGTTTCTGAGAGATTGATGAGCATGCTAGCCTATGGGTGGGTGGAACGTTGCAGCGACATAGCTGGTTGCAGGACGAGATATTGATAAGATAAGCATTCTTTTCCATTTTGCTTCTACATTTATGTTACAGTCTAAATGTCTAATGAATCATAATGATGAACATGTTGATGCTAGAATGTTTATGTTTGCTTCCACTGTATGTTGACTAACTATGCATCCTTGTATGTTTTACGCATCTTAGTATGTTTTATGTTCTAAGCATTTTATATCAGCATTTATGCATGCTTGTGTTCATGGGGCTAGTTTCCCAAAGATAGATGATGGTTTGGTAGCATCCTCTTCGCCGGTCAGAGGGTCAGGGACGTTACAGTATTGTATGATAGCAAAGGTTACGGCATGCACTTGAATGGGCCATGAAGGGTCAGCTAGCAGAGGTAGGTTGTCCTCTGCCCAACAGAAAACAAAAGAAAACCTGTGCATTACAAGGGAATTTTGGAAAATTCATCTAAGTATTGGGATCATCGGATCATCGGAGGACTTAGTCCGAAGTCCTGCCGATGCATCAAATCACCTAAGTAGAAGGCCTTCCGACGGGGACCACTGAATAAAAATCTTGGAAATTTTTCTAAGTATCCAGACTGTCATTCGTAGGAAAATTTTAGAGGATCACTCCTTCGATGCAGGGGAAGAGCTAGTCCGAAGCTCACCCGATGGAAGCGAGTCAAAAGAAAATTGTGAAATTCCTCTATGTGCTCATCGGCTGTCGGCGAATGTTTGAAGATGGGGGAGCTGCAGTTTTGGTAGAGATCAGCTGAAGACCGCCGAAATGCTTGCTCAATTAGTCTGAAGGTCCTTTGATATTGGATGTCGATGATCGACGAATGTTAGAGGAAGGGAGAGACGATACATTGGTGGAGGATAGAATATGTAAGAGCCGATGTGGAGAAAAGATAAAGGAGAGAAAAACTTTTGAAAAAAAAAAAAGTCTAAGTCATACCATCGACGATCGACGGAAGTTAGTTGATCACATCACTAATGAATAGACGATGGAGGCACTGATACGGTGGTGGGAGAAAGGTGAAATATAGCCGAAAATTAGTTCTTTAAGGCGCCAAAACGTTGGTGGAAAAGAAGGGAAGCTAGTTGGTTGAGCTTCCAATATGGCGACAAGAAGAAGGAAATGTTCTGTAAGTTGGGAATGTTGGGTCGTCGAAAGTTGATCAATGATGATGAGCCGCAGTATCATCCGGGATATCCTGAAGGACATTGAAACATCGGTGAGAGTTAGTGGATGGAGCGGCCGATGCGCCAATAGACAAAGAAAATAAATTTCCAAAAATTCGTCTAAGTATTGGAAACATCGGCAAAGGATAGATGACGACAGTGCTGATATGTCAGTGGGAAATAGGTGATGAAGGTGCCACCACGGCGGAAGAATAAAGGAAGTTTTCATCGAAAATTCTTAAGTATGGAAATTGATCAGGAAAATTTAGAAGTTGAAAGTGCCGATACATTGATGGAGATCCCTTGAAGATCGCCGAAACATCAGAAAAAAATAGATGATGGAGACACCACAATGTCGGCAAAAATTAGAATATTGGAGTGCCGATACAGCGGAGGAAAGAGAAGGAATTCCCCAAGTTGAAGGAAGGGATTGATGATTATTAGTTGAAGGAAGAGCCGTAGTTTCAGCAGAGATCTTCCGAAGGTCGCCAAAACGTCGGTGAAACCTAGTTCTTTGGAGAGCTGATGCGAAGAGGGAGACTTTTTTGAAATTTTTCCTAAGTGAAGAAAACATAGAAAAATGTTAGAAGATCAAACGGTCAATTAACATCATCAAGAGGATTTATTTGTTCAGGCATCCACAGTTGTGGATATCATGTGAATTATCCTCCTGAGAGTTAGAGGTTTTAACCGTCGATGGGGTGCGTGGCCGCGGAATCCATAGTTGATTGGATTGCCTCCGTTACAGGTGACTATGGAACTAACCATCCAATGCAGCAATTGCTATTCGTTCCAAAAGCCGACAAGGTTATGGCCACAAAAAATATAGAGAGTTCGTTGGCCACCGTTGCAGAAGCCAAGATGACTAGCCACTTGATGCACAAAGCATCTGACTGCTGATGCAGTGCATAAGTTGGTTTCATCACCGATTCAGTTCGAAAGGTTAGATGATTACGGAGGAAGGAAACAGAAGAGAAACCCACCAATGAAATTTAGAATCTTAAACCACTACAGGTCTGATATGCTAGAGAAAGATAGATAAATATACTGGCGACGAGTAGCGGGAAAAATTAGTGGTTTTGGCCACTGAAACGTCAAAACATTAGTTGGGATGAGACCCGATCCTATACAAGGAAATTTGGATTTTTTGAAGTGGATTTTTGAAGCAGTTTTCAACTGTTTTTCAGTAGTTCTAGGGCTGAAAAGGAAGAATAATTCTAGGTGTCTGAAGTTGGCAATTCAGGCCAAAATACAGTTGTGTGTTTTGCCTAAATCTGATGAAAATCACCATGTTACAAGTGGTGTGGTTTTCACACCCGAGGTCAGAATGAAGCATGTGGATAGGCATTGTAAAGCTCATCCAGTAGGGAACAAGGGGGAATTCCCAAAGTTCTAATGTAGTGCTGCAAAGTACTAGTGGCTGTCAGTATGGACAAACCAGCTATTGTGTGGAAGGGGAGTTCCATGAAAAGATGAGGGATTTGAAAAGGGAAAATTCCTTAAAATCTATCTTGTTAATTATAATTACATTTATAAATTTCATACATGAAATGTATGAGGATATGCCTTGCATGCATATGATATTACATGTTGGTAAGAGTAGTGAGAATTATATTTTTATCATGAACCATTAATGGTAATTATTGCATTAGTGTTGGAATTAGTGGGAAAACCAACGACAACCTGGACATGGCTGAATATGTTGCTGATGCTGATGAATGTGACCAGCAACCCTACGAAGAAAGGGACAAGGAAACAAGTCCAGAATCAAAAGTTAGTGAGCAAATTCTGCAAAGGACCAACCAAACTGGTAATTTCAAGGGTGTAAGTAGGACCCATGAAGGCAAGAATTTAATTATGACAATTGCATAGAGTGGTAAAAGCAAGAGGTCTCATACCATGTAGGTATTTGAATTTTATACTGCATTCATAGAGAAATGTGTCATGCATGTATTATGTTTTTATGAGCTTAGTAGCCCAAGGAAAGTAAGCACTGATAATATTGATTATAGTCATGCATCTTATATGAAGTAGTCATGGTTGGGCCATGCATGGTATGTTTGAATGTATAGTATTCCTGAGTCAATGAGGGGGTATGCATTAAAAGATTTTATAAGTCTTGTAGTTATGAATTGAAGGGATGCATATGAAAAGTATGAGTAAATGTTGTAGATATGCATACATAAGTATGGGTACAAATGTTGTGATGCAATGCATGAATGCATATAGATAGTGTATGTGTCATTATGAATAACTAATGGTTGAAATGATGAATTGATGACAATTCTGGAACCATTTCAAGAGCTGATGTGAATGCAGGATAGTAAGTGCATGAAGAAAGTAGTAATGATCAATTGGCTACCGGAAATTCTCTATGGAAGGGAAAGGGGGTACAAATGATATGCTTGTGAAGTAAGGAGTATCTAAACATTTCATTTAAATTGCATAAAGGATGTGACTGTACCTTTTAATTTAAAGTATGATAATGAATGCGTGAAGTAAATGGGTTTTGGGTAATATTGATATGCTAACAACTGGAAGTATTTGAATTTTATAATTATACAAATGCTTCAGTGATTTTTGTAGAAATGGAAAAAGTTATATGCATCAAGACTTACCAAGTGTTTGGATGATTGAAGTTCAGGTTTTAGGTAGATTGTTTGGAGCATGGCAATGAGAGTAAGACCATGAAAAACGCTAGAATCTACCATGTGAAAGAGCCAAACCTTATGAGAAGAGTCTCATGGCTATGAAAATAGTTTGTATGCATAATGAGTTATTAAATTTGAATTTGTGAATTTCGAATTTAAGAAATTGTTGACAACTACTAATCACTATTGGCTTGCATAAGACTGTGTCAGGAGGATGCATTGTAAGTGGGTTTTCATGTTATGATAATAAGCATAAAATTATAATGGGAATAGTGGTGCTGCTTACAAGAGACCCATAATTGAGGATCACCTCATTGCCAAGAAAATCAATTTCTGTTGTAAACAGAGTTGCAAATTTTCATTGAATTTAATTACTAATGTCATTACTTGGTTATGGAACAATCAAATTTGGATTGTATTATCAGATAGGGATTGACCATTTGTCTATTTGATGAATGTGCCAGGGGTACACACTACAAGAAGATCATGTGTGATGGCGTGTAGGAGCCAAACTTCATGGGAAGGTTTTCCCTTATCTTGGAAATGGGTTTTGGGTGAAATTCCATTGGACATTTTGGGAATGTCTCATATACACTGCATGTTTGGTAAGAAACATGAGTAATATGGTATAGATTATGTCGGTAAGACATGTGTGGATATTAAATGTAAAGAGGAATTGGGATGGAAAACTGAGGGACTGTCAACTCAGAGAAGGGAGCCCCCATTCCTCCTTAACGAAGGAATACTGCATCGGCCAATGGATAAGTGTTCTCTAACCCTAGCTAAGAATATGCATGTCAAATTGTTAAATTCAATATGCAGAGCATGTTTCAATTTTATTTTCATTACGGCAGATTGCTTGAGTATGAATAGGGCCTACATGGTTCACATCGGAAAGGGGTGCACACTTTCTGGATGTCGGATCATGAAATGCTTTTCAATATTGATTACACCCTAGGAAGTTGACACACTCCTGGTGTCTCAATACTTGATAATGAATGATGTGAAATATGATTACAGTTTTAGAGCAATGATGCTAATGAATATGATTATATTGCTTGTGTTGTCAAGCTAAATAGATGACACTAAATGGACAATGGCTTGAGCTCATCCTACCTCTACTAAAGAGCACAGAGAAGGAGACATTCCTGAGGGACTGTCAACTTAGAGAAGGGAGTGGTCTCTTGTGTGATAGGGGATAGTGGAATTAGAGCTCACTACTGGAAATGAAACCTAGAAATGGTTGTTTATTGTTGATATACGTGCATGTGTTATTTTTTATGGCATGATAAACCCATATGTGTTGGCTTGGCTGATGATTGGTTGTTGATATAAGTGTATTGTTGAGATAGTGCAGGCAATTTGTTGACGGTCTGATAAACCCAACTGAAGGTTGGATTGATTGTGCCTGATATATATATCAAAGGATGTTGTGAAGCAGCCTGTGTGTTGACCTAACATCCAAGTCCATAGGCGATCCCAAGGCTTGCAAATCGAAGCAGGATCCTGTGGACCAATGAGAAAAACACACAATACAGATAAGTATTGGATTATTTTTCAATTCTTGCTTATGAATATGCATGTGTATATGATTTGGTTATGATGTTTTAAGCTCTTGTTTAAGAGGTAAAAACTAATGGCAATAAACTGAACATGTGAATTTATTCAATGTTTGAATATAGGTATCGCTGGAAGCGAGGACTACGAAAGAATCCTAAAGGTGCATGTGGACATGTGACTGTCCTGAAAAGATCAGAATGAGAAGTAATGAAAAAGGTGCTAGTATGACTATGAAGGTCCTAGCAGCCAAGACAAACCATGTGGGGAGGCTCCATGGTTGAGAGGTCTGAAATAGACTAGAGACACTAAGTGTCATGACCAAGAGGGATTGGTCCAGCATTCACGATGAAGTGAAAGAGGCTGAGAGCATGAAAATCCAGAGCAGTGGTGTGGGTTCTAGGATGGAACAGAACAAAGAGGGAAAAAAAACTCTTGCTGCTCTCTCTTGCCCTTTTGATTATATATATATATATATATATTTGCATTGAGAAAACAAAAGATTGTTGACTGTATGTATGACTAAAAATGGAATGTGTATATTTGCTTAAAAGTAAATTATGAATGCTGGAATGGTTAACTCCCTACTCAAGAATGGACATTAGTGAGCTCATGTTTCTATTGGGAAGGCATGAAAAATATGAAAGTCTCCTTGACGAGACTTGGAATGTCATCCCAATTGGGAAATTAATTGACAGATTTTAATGCCTATATTATGCTTGGTTTGACAGAATTTCAATGGTGCATTTCACAGGTGAGAAAAGTGAAATCCAGTGGTGCACATTGATCATGGTAGCAGAACAAAAGATGCTAGACTTGGCTGGAAGTCTCCTTCAAATGATTTCCAAGACCCAAGAGAATCTTGGAGAGATGCTCAAGATACATAAAAGGCAGAATGAGATGAACCACCAGATTTTGCAAGACTCTATTGGTTTTCCAAAAGGAGGTTAAAATCCTTATGGGAGCAATCCGTAAAGGTAAGGAAAGTGGATCAATGATGGGACATTCGTCCAAGCAATCCATTAAGAAATGTTCCAGGCATGAAGACTCAAAGTAAATTGAGTAAGTAAAGATGAAGCAGCCAACGAAATGTTGGAAATGCGGAGGACATCATTTATGCCGAGACTGCCCAACGAGGGAACATAAAGAGGGTAGCAGCCACAAATTTCCTCGACTTGGGGATGAGCCAAAAGCTGAGAACTAGCAGAAAAATCTCGTGGAAGCCGAGGGGCTTGGTCCTGAAAGTTTAAAGTAAATAATTGAACGTGGGACAGATCTACAAAATTTTGAAATTTTGGATGTGCAAATTGTATATGTATTCTTATGTATTGGAACACAGTGAATGGTGTTACTCCAATGGTGAGGGGATTCTAATACCCTGGTTTTGACCCCATTTTCATTAAAACTTACATGATGTATATTTTGTAATTATTCATGGTGTGGAGTGAAGCGAACAATAATTTTGCTCACACAATAATCACCAAAATATCTGGAATATCGGATAAGCCATAGGGCAAATGCATATTAATGGTTGTATAGATAAGATAATGGATTATTTCAATGGTTGATGACCCGCATATTTAAATAAGGCTTGGGGAGCTGTGACTTGAAAGGTCATGTCCTTTCAATATTATAGTTAATTATGTTTTATTATTAGTTATTTCATATTATTTTTATGTTCGTTACATTGCCTTCCCCTTAAGGGAATCTTTGTCCTCAAAGATGTATTTGACATTAATGTCTGGTTTATTTCAATCTATCATTTCGGAATTCTTTCCCCTTTGTATTTGCGACATTTGAGGAGATGAGCCGATACGAATTATGGATTCCCCAAGAGAATTGTCGCATAGCATCTAGTGTGGTCCATCCCAGATCTATTTTTATCGGAGCTCTGAGATATTTTTGTGGAACGATCTGTCTCGATTGTTGCTTAGTATGTCGATATTTTCTCATATCCACATAAGTCTTCTGTGAATATTCATTTTGACTCTGTCGTTGGTCAAAATGACGATTATAATTAGGATGTCTGTAAGGTATAGGTTTCGTTTGTTCTTCTTTCTTTTGGACTGTGACGAGGACTGTCTTCACTTCTTCGATTTGATTTTTGGATGCATTTTCTTGGATTGTGCTTCTTGGTTCTCTAGTAGATTGTTCATGAATTGGAATCCTTTCGATTCTTTCCTCTTGCGATTCATTTTCTAGCTCCTTGATTTGGTTATGTAGTTCCTGATTACTATTATTTAAACACCGGTTTTCTTCTTTCTTTTCTAGTAATTTCCCTTCGAGGTCTTCACCGGATTGTCCCCTCTTGCTGTTGTTTTTCAATTTTTTTATTTTTGCAATCAGGGTTTTGTTGTGATTTCTTAATCTGAAAATTTCTTCAGAATTGTTGGATATTATTTTATTACTCTTCGGGATCTCCAGCTTGTGTTCTTTTTTTTATTCGCTATTTTATTGTTGAAGATATTTTATCTATTGTCGATACTGGTCAACCACTAATTCTTGATCTATTAATTTCTGTCGTATGTGTGTTAGTTCTTCATCCTTGTTGTTAATGATTTTGTTCAAGCGTATTGTTTCTGCTTCATAATCACTTATTTATTTCTTTATATCTTGATTTGTTAGTCTCTGATTGAAATCACTTTCGCCTTTTAATTTCTTAATTTGGGCCGACAATTTTTCTATATGATTGTTCTGGTTGGAAATTATTTGTTCCTTCCGCTCTTTTTGCATCTTATGTAATTTAATCAACATTTTTGATTTCGTATTTATGTCCCGTAATTCTTCATTGTCTCTTCGATAACGCTTTAATTTGGCTTCTAATTTCTATATTTGTGCTTGCAGACCCAATTCCATGGTCTCTGACTTCTTTAATAATAGATGGCTATCAATTTCTTGACGAGTCTTCCTTTGAAGTTTTGACTCTTCGTCGATTATTGATCTTCCTTGATTTTGGCTTTTTTTTCGATGATGGATGGTCTTGTTGACTTGAATTATTTGACTTTATTTATTTTTTGACAAGGGAGTCTTCTTTGATTAGGTTAAATAACCCCCCCTTTTTTTAATAATTATAATAAAAAAAATAACCTTTTTTTTCCAATATATATTTTAAAAAATAATAAAATTACTATTATTTTTTTTGTGGGGGGGCTTTAAGATCTCCTTTTACCTTTTTTTCTTTTTTAAAATATAATAAAACAAAAATTGGGATTGTTATAATATGTTATTTTGAAATTAATGTATTATATTATATTATAATATATAATTTTTTATGTTATTTTGTTTTGGTAGGTCGTGAAGTTGGTGGCGAGGAATGGACACGGTGGGTGGTGGTGAAGCATGATGGCAGAGGTGACGGAATGAAGCGTGATGGCAGAGGTCACCGAGTGGCAAGGAGGGTATGGAGGAATGGGGAGTAGGAGGTGTTAGCGCGGGAGTGAGAAGGGGAAAAGGGCGAGGGGAGCAGGTGAAGAGGGAGGAAGGTGGGAGGAGTGATGAACGCGGAGCTGAGGGCTGGAGAGAGTGGAATAAGGAGAGGTTGGGTGGAGGTGGACGTAGGCTGGTGGTTGAAGGAGGTGTGAGGGAGCTTAAAGTGGGAGAAAGAATTAATAGTGTGGGGAGTGATGGGAGGTGGGTGCAGTGCGGCGAAGTTGAAGAGTGGACCAGCAATGGGAGCGTGGAGCGTAAGGATGGGAGGCGATGGCGTGGGAAATGCAGGAGCAGTGCGAGGTGGAGCTATGTAGTGATGAGGGTGCGCAGGGGTAGTGTGGGAGGGAGGGCACTCAGGTGGGAGCACATGGAAATGAAGGCAGCGAGGGTCAAGCGAAAGTGGGAAATCAGGCGAGTGTGGAGTGGAGCGTGAAGGGAGGTGGAGCAGTAGCTCTGATACCACATGAAGCGAAAAATAAATTTTCTCACACAATAATCACCAAAATATCTGGAATATCGGATAATCCATAGGGCAAATGCATATTAATGGTTGTATAGATAAGGTAATGGAAAGCCCCACCATCAATTTGGTTGTGTATGTTTCAACAATAGGGATCGTTGCCGATGGTATATCATGATATACGGCACATTATAGTTTTGGGCATCATGTAAATATCCACATCAATTAAAATAAACCTACAGCCAGCTACGATGGTGCAACGTTAAATGAAAAGGGCATGATTCGTAAGGTTAAGGGGGATTTGTCTAACCCATGGGGGCCATTGGGAGTTTTCCATGTGTCAACCACCCACTAAAATTCTATTGTTCGATTAGTTGGGAGTAGTTATGGCTAGGGAGTGGTGGTTAGTAGGATCGCCTATCTTTGTCCCACATACACTCCACCAGCGAGCTCGCTCTTCCTCATGTGGAGGGTAGGGGAATGGTCACCACTCTTTGAATCTTCCACTCATGATTTTGGGTTCTCCACGGTGGTTTTGTCTTGACCATCTCATGCAGGAAAGGTTCTATTTGGTTCTCTCTTCTCTCGTAGATTGCTGGTCGGTGGATTTGTTTTCCTCCCATAGCGAGTCATTATGTTCTTCCTCCGTTCATGCAGAGAGTCTAACCCAATTTTATTTATCAGACTGTGAAAGGTATCCAGGGGATTTTACCGTGAGATTGGCTATGTTATTTCCTCGAATTGGGAAGATGATTGATTCCCCTTTTGTAGTGTTGGACTATGTGTATGTGTGTTACCCTCCTGATTTTGTGGTCTATGTGTACGTTTTCCCCTTTCCATGCTGGGAGTTTGGATTCTTTCCCATTTGAGGACTGTGTAATGTTGCAATCATTTCATTGTGAGATTGGGGCTATTGTCTTCCCCTGGTTGTGGGTTTTTATGTATGCAAGTACCTTTTTGGGTTGCTGCTGAGTTTTTTTGGCCACACTGGGGCCAAGAACAACTCTGAGTTGTCTTGTTGACTGGAGCTGTGTTGACCTTTTTGTTTGGGTTTGTCGTCCTGTTGCCTTCATATTCTTCACAGAGATGTGAACTGTTTTTTTTACTCTGGTATGCATTGGTTGGTATTCAAACTATTGAGAGTGGGATTAGAGGCTGGGTATGCTTGAGAAAACTAGTGTTGGGAGCCACTCAGACAGAGTTAGACTGCTAGCTTTCTTCTCCACAACCCTTAAAGAGTATAGGAAATGGAAGTCAGGGCCTGAGGGACTGTGAAGTAGAGAAATGATTGATTCCTGGTGTTGGGTGTGTGGGTGTCTTGGAATTTAGGTTAACTCTAGTGTAGGCATCCTTAGCTCCCCATTGAGGCCACCAGCTTAGCATTTAGCCTTTCCTAGCTCCCTGACGGCCTGATAAATCCTACTATGTGGGATGGGCTGATTTGTGTACCTTGGCTAGCTGTAAGCCTGCTTTGACCCTTATTCCTTGAGGAATCATGCCCAACTCAGGGGTGGCAGTTTTGCTAAGAGATTGATGAGCACGCTGGCCTATGATTGGGTGGAACGTTGCAGCGACGTAGCTGGTTGCTGGATGAGATATTCATAAGATAATCATTCTTGTCCATTTTTCTTCTACATTTACGTTACTATCTAAATGTCTAATGAATCATAATGATGAACATGTTGATGCTGGAATGTTTATGTTTGCTTCCATTGTATGTTGAGTAACTATGCATCCTTGTATGTTTTACGCATCTTAGTATGTTTTATGTTCTAATAATTTTATATCAGCATTTATTCATTTTTGTGTTCATGGGGCTAGTTTCCTAGAGATAGATGATGGTTTGGTAGTGTCCTCTTTGTTGGTCAGAGGGTCGGGGACGTTACAAAGAAACGATGATAAGTTTCCAAGCATTTGTTGGTGACTTTAGTTTGACCATCTGTTTGTGGGTGATATCTTGAACTCATTTTCAGTTGGTTCTAGTGATGCGACAGATTTCAGTCCAAAAATGACTTGTGAAAGTTGCATCGCTATCTAAGACAATGGAAGAAGGGATGCAATGAAGACAGAATATCTGGTTGATGAAAATTTGTGCGACTGAGGAGGCAGTATATGGATGGATGAGAGCACAAAAATAACTATATTTGGAGATTCAATCAACCACAATGAAGATTACGGTCTTCCCTCCATATTTAGGGATCCCATCGATGAAATCCATTGAAATATATGTCCAAATCCTTATAGGGATGGACAAGGGTTCGAGAAATCCGAGGAGTGTAGTTTCACCCTTGTGGCACTAGCAGGTATCACATTCAATAAACATCTGTTGAATTTCCCATTTCATTCCCTTCCAAAATAAGTTACGTCATGCCCGCTCATATGTTTTGAGAAACCCAGAGTGCCCTGACACTAGAGAAGCATGGAGTTCATAGAAGACATCCTGGTGAATATCTGTGCTCTGGGGAAGCACCAAGCAACCCTTGTATCTCAGAGAAGAACCATCCCAAGAGTAATGCGGTACAAGAGAAGGATTACTGGCCAACTGTTGGATGATTTGAGATAAGGAAGAGTCATTGACATGGCCTTGTTGAACAAATTGTAACCAATTTGGAATAGGCATAGAAATAGTTGAAAGAGAATCATGGTGATCAAATGTGCGGGAAAGAGAATCCACCACAATATTGTCCTTACCCTTCTTGTAATTGATCTCGTATTCATAACCCATGAGTTTGCTAACCCATTTTTGTTGTGTTGGGGAGGAGGCTTGTTTTTCCAAGCAATATTTTAGACTCTGGTGATCAGTCTTGATGCAGAAATGATTCCGTAAGAGGTATGGATGCCACTTCTGGACAACATGCAAAATAGCCATCATTTCCTTCTTATATGTAGAGGCGGCTAAATTCTTTCCAAACAAGGATTTGGTGGTGAATGCAATGGGATGTTCGTCTTGGAGGAGGAAAACACCAAGTCCATTGTTGCAAGCATCACTCTCAATAGTGAAGGGCTTGGAAATATCATGCATAGCTAGAGCAGGTGTGGTACACATAGCTTGTTTCAGTTTCTCAAATGCACACTCATCAACAGGTGTCCATGCAAAAGTATCCTTTTTTAGTAGAGCGTTAATGGAGCTGCAATCTTCCCATAATCCGTGAAAAACTTGCGGTAGTAACCAGTAATTCCCAAAAACCCATGAAGGCTCTTCAAGGTCTGAAGAGGTGACCAATTTTTCATAGCATCGATTTTGGCATGATCGACACGAACCCCTTGTGCTGAAACAATATGCCCGACATACTCTACTTCCTTCTACCAAAAAGCACATTTAGATTGTTTCGCATAGAGATGATGATCACAGAAAAGTTGTAGTACAAGATCCAGATGATGCTCAGCCCAGGTTTTACTATAGATGAGGATATCATCAAAGAATACTAGAATGAAGTTTTGCAAGTAGGGCTGAAATATTTTATTCATCAATGCATAGAATGTGGAAGGGGAATTTGTGAGGCCAAATGGCATGACAAAAAATTCATAATGGACATCATGTGTGTGGAAATCTATTTTAGGGATATCATCTGCATGGACTCGAATTTGGTGATACCCAGAATGGAGATCCAACTTGGAGAAAAAATGAGCACCATGGAGCTCAACCAGAATCTCATCAACAATCGGAATCAGAAACTTATCCTTGATTGTGATGTGATTAAGTGCTCAAAATTCAATGCAAAGGTGCCATGACCCATCTTTTTTCCAGACTAGAAGGACCGGTGAAGAGAAGGAACTAGTGCTAGGGTGAATAACATTTCGCTTTAGTAAGTCGCGAACAAGCATCTCAATTTATGTCTTGTGGTGAAATGGGTAGCGATAGGGCATGATATTGGGAGGGACACTTCCAGGAAGGAGTGAAATACGATGGTCCTCGGGTCAGGAAGGTGGAAATCCCACCAGCTCAGAAAACACACATCCATATCAATCCAAAATTTGTTGGAGATCCAATGGAGTAGTTGAGACTGCTAAAGGTTACATCTGAATGAAATGAAGCTGAGTGATGACACCATGTGAAATTTTATTAAGAATATTTTCCATGCGATGCAAACTGATGTGGCTGAGAGACCCTGGTTGTAAGCCCCACAATGTGTGTTTGATATCATTGATTGAAAACTACATCCAAAGTTCAGCGAAATCCCATAAAATGGGTCCAAGTGTGCATAACCATTGAGCGCCCAAAACCACATCACATCCACCGAAGGGAAAGAAAAACATGTCAGAGCACAAGTTATAATCCCCCATAGATATGTGCACATTATGCCACTTCCCTTTGCAAGGTAAGGTTCCCCCATTGGCAATCATGACTTCAAAGCTGGAGCAAGGATGGATGAAACAATCAGCCTATTTGGTGATCCTCATGTCAATGAAGTTGTGAGTGCTACCAGAATCAATGAGTATTGTAAGAGGTAGTTTTTTGAAGAACCCTCTGACCTACATGGTTTTTGGGGTGGTGAATACGGCTAAGGCATGGAGAGATATCTCTGGTTGGTCCTCTAGAGTAGGAAGTTGTTGAATGTCACCATCACCATCTATGGGATCCTGAGCATCATAAAAAATTTCAGGTGTGGGTGGAGAATCCACATCTAGAAGATAGAGCTTTTGCTAACCACATCTATGTCCTCGGGTGAATTTCTCATCACAATTATAACAAAGCCCTTTTCCTTAACGTTCCTGCATCTCTGCTTCATACAAATGCTTGATAGGAGTGGTTCTTGTTGGGCTATATGGCAGACCTGGGTTTTATACCTTTAACTTCGCACCAACAAAAGACCCACAGTGTTGGCCCTTTCAGTAACAACCTGCGAACAGGTTGCAATCTCACCCGAAATAGCTATGGGATGCCGCAGAATCAAGTTTCTGCAAGAAGAAGAGGGAGATTACTATACCTTTAGCTTTTATCAATTTATAATCAATTAACACAGAGTTTAATCATTCACATATATATAAATCTTCGCAGTTAAATAACACCGTGACTTGTTCAACCCTTACTGGGGATGTACAGCGAAGCTATTTATTAAGCAGGGATCTTACTTATTAGAGATATCTATACTTATCAATGCATAAAAGAACATAACAAAAATCACACAAGAACCACAACACCAGATATAACGTGGTTCACCCCCAGTGTAGGGGTTACGTCCATAGAACTGTGTTTTATTCAACTTTTCTCCAAAATCACAGTTCTGATCTGCGCACTCAGCTGTAGATCTCTTCAATACTCAAAGCCGCGCACACAGCAGCAGGCCTCTGTGCACTCAGCTGCAGATTTCATTATCACTTACAAACCCTCTACGCACACAGCTGTAGAGGTCGTCCATGCACTCAGTTGGGACTTATCCTTCACTTACAAAATGTCCTTATCTTCACCTTAAATTTCTTACATTCAAAAAAAAATAACCTCACTTCTTTACACAAGTGCATATTTATATAGTGCACTAATACAAAACCATGGTCTTATACCATGGGTATCCCAAACCCTAAACCCTGGACTTAAACCATGGGTTTATTACAACAGAAGTCTTTGATTCAACCCCGATGCCCCTAAGACTATTTTGAGCTGTAACTCCGCTTACAAGATTTCACCAAACCCGTGGAGTTACCAGACTCTAGGTTCATTAACACTAGAGCCCCAACAGGCCCCTAAGACTCACCAGTGTCCCATCCTGGGACACTCATCTACTGGGCTGGTGATAGACGTTGTTGGTGAAGACATAGTGCGCTGCTTGCTGATGCCCTCCCTACTGCTGTCGGCTGCTCGCTTCCTTCCTTCATGCTATTTATGCTGAGGACGGTCTTCTGGATCCATCTGCAACCCCACCCTTCACTCTGTTTGCCAATCACTTGACCATCCACAACTAAGGGTCCCCAGAATTGTGTGTCAAGCTGCATAAGGAAAACAGCTGCCTTGGTTCTTTCAACCCAGGAGGATACATGGTGGGATTCTCCACAGTCTTGTTATGAGGCCTTGTGCCCTTCGTCGCTCCATGTTAGAGCAAAATTATGCCTACCTTCGTCCAGTTTAGATCAAACTTCTGCCTTCCTTTGTACCGTAGTCGGATAGGACTGTACTGGTGAAATGCTCAAAAGGTTCTGCATCCCTTTCTCTTTGAAGTCTCATACTAACTTCTGGACTTTGCAATTGTTTGACATGGTTCCAACTGAACAACTCAAAGAAATGCTTAATGCAGGAGTCGCAGGCCGATGCATTTTTTTATAGAATCCCGTAATAGAATATAGCATCATGGTGCATTAATGACACCAAATCTGATGGAATGCCAGAAATCTTGTCCACACGACACCATATTTTCCCCCAAAATCTCATTATTACAGGTATGGAGAGCAGTTCTCGTGCCGGTGCCACCAAATCCATTTTGTCCCATCCATCACATTTTAGGCTGCGACAAACCTTGGACCTTCGACATAACGACTACCCACAACCGCGACGCAATATTAGCCATCGATACTTACTACCCCATGCGGTACCCAAGTTTCAACTATTCTTGGGAGTTAGACTGTCCTTCTAGGGGCTACTTCTAATTAGGGGGTCCCGGCCTGTCCCTATACTTCTTCAAACGACTACCATTTACCATCTAAGGTAAAATTTCTCCATTCAACTTAGCGAACTGAACTGCGCCACCATCAGTAAATTTCTGTACTATGTACGGTCCTTTCCAATGTGTCTTGAACTTACCTGGGAATTTCATGAATTTGCTGTTGTATAAGAGCACAAGATCACCCTGCTGGAACTGCTTCTTCTTGATGTGTCTATCATGCCATGCTTTTTCTTGGGCCTTCTGCACTTGCTGTTGGAACCCTACAATAAATCTGTCCTCTTCCAGTTCTAGTATCTTTGTCAGCCTTGCTGTCATTATATCTGGGTCATCCATCTCTATAAAAGTGGATATTTTGAGGCTAGGAACAATGTACTCCATGGGCATGAATTCTTCTTGCCCATAAACCAACCTAAAAGGTGTATGGCCTGCCAATTTCTTGCAGGTAGTTATATATGCCCAAAGGACTGCTGGAATTCTAAGATCCTAGTCATTTCTGTTAACATTGCAAACCTTCATCAGAGCATGTTCAAGGATCTTGTTAAAAGCTTTGACAGTTCCATTTTCTTGTGGATGATAGGCAGTACTCTTCTGATGATAAACCTGGAATTCTTCAGTCAAGATTTCAATAGTCTTGTTTAGAAAATGTGATCCTTGATCACTCATAAGAATTCTAGGACACCCAAATATGGACAAGATGTTGTCGAAGATGAACTTCGCAGCTACAGTAGTGCTACAAGTATTGACTGTTTGAGCTTTGGCCCAGTGGGTAAGGTAATCAGTTGCTGTAATAATGTATCGTGCTCCAGACTTCTTCGCAGGGGGATTGATAGGGACAACAAAATCAATTGCCCATTTGTCAAATGCTTGTAAAGTTACCTATGGGACTAGAGGCATCTCATCCCTCCTGGATGGTTTGCCTATTCTTTGACATATGTCACAGCTGTGGCAATATTCTCTTGCATCCTTGTGAATCGTAGGCCACCACATTCTGGCTGTCAAAATATTCTGTGCCATGGTTTTTCCTGCATAATGACCTCCTGTGGGGCCAGAGTGTGCCTCAGCCAAAATCAGTGGCTTCTCATGCTCCAAGACACATCTGAGCAGTATTTCATCTGGTCCCATTTTATACAGCTGTCCTGCTATTAAGGTGAAGTCCGTTGTGCGAACCACCAACTTCTTCTTCTGCTGTGTGGTCAACTCAGTGGGTGGAAAACCTGTAGATAAATACTGAACAATATCCAGAAAGTAATCATCAATCATATGGATAGAAAACAACTGGGCATCAGGAAGACTTTCATCCAAACTGGTAGGTTCTTCTCTTGACTCGAGCCTCGATAAGTGGTCAGGTCCTAGGTTAAGTCTTCCAGGCTTAACTATGATCTCGAAATCATATTCCTGAAATAAAATTATCCACCTGCATATCCTTCCACCTAGTACATGCTTGTTAACCAAATACTTCAAAGCAGAGTGGTCAGTGAACATATTAAAGTGAGATCCTAGCAGATAATGTCGAAACTTCTGTAGTGCATACACCATAGCGAGACCTTCGCGTTCTGTCGTAGTGTAATTTTTCTCTGCTGTAGACAATTTTCTACTTGCAAAAGTGATGGGGTAATCGATATTACCTTCACCAGAATGAGCCAAGATAGTACCCAAAGTAATGGAGGATGCATTGACATGTACATGGAACTCCTTATTCCAGTCAGGGAATACTAAGATAGGGGCGGTGACCATTTTTTCTTTTAGTACATCCAAGCTTTCTTGGCACTCAGGTGTCCACTCTAACTTAATATCTTTCTTCAGCTGTCTTTCCATCGGGGTGGTGATCTGGGAATAGTTTCGGATGAATTTCCTGTAATAGCCAGTGTGACCAAGGGTGGTGCACAGTTGTTTAACAGACTTCGGAGCTAGCAGGTTCACAATAATAGCTATCTTCGCAGGATCCATCATCAATCCTTGCTTACATACAATGTGTCCCAGCAAAATCCCAAATGGTGCACAAAAGATGCACTTTTTCAAGTTCAAGGAGATCTGGTGCTGTCTACACTTATCCAACATAAGTCTTAAACTAGTTATATGATCTTTTACTACCCCAAAGATAGTCCAGTCATCGAAATATACTTCGAGGAATTTATGTATAAATTCCTTAAATGCGGAGATGACTACTCTAGAAAACATAGCAGGGGCATTCTTCAACCCAAACGGCATAACTGTATACTGAAAGGACCCCATTTCTGTAGCAAAAGTTGTCTTATGTCGATCCTCTGGAGCAATTCTAATCTGATGGTAACCTAAAAATCCATCGGTAAAAAAGTATACCTATTGACCCCCAAAATTGTCGAGCACTTCATCCATAAAGGGGTGGGGAAGGGATCATGTAAACAAGAATCATTTAACTTCCTTAGATCAACATAGATTCGGATCTCACCTTTATTCG
Source organism: Pseudotsuga menziesii (assembly GCA_001517045.1). Classification (NCBI taxonomy): domain Eukaryota; kingdom Viridiplantae; phylum Streptophyta; class Pinopsida; order Pinales; family Pinaceae; genus Pseudotsuga; species Pseudotsuga menziesii. The sequence continues at coordinate 257,322 of LPNX010423599.1, forward strand.
TCTTCTCTTTCACCACCCTAGGGCTGACCCACTCAGATTCTTCAACAGGTTCAATGATTTTTGCAGCGAGCATCTTATCCAGCTCCAGCCGAACTTTTTCCTTATACTTAGGGTTCAACCTATAAGGAAGCTATTTCACAGGCTTCTCATTAGGTTTCAATGAAATTTTTATCACACCGATATCCCCCAGGATACCTTTCATCTCTGAGAACTTCATCGGAAACAGGTCCTGATATTCATGGAGAAGTTGGGTCACTTTGCTTACCATGTCATCGTCCCAATAATATCCAATGGTAGCATACTTAGGCTGGTCTTCTGATCCAATGTTGACGGTCTGTGTCTTCAGGGGTTGAGTCACTTCCGCTGCTGGTCCTTGTACTTCGCAACGCCCTTCTGACTTAGGAATATCAATGTTGCGTGGATCCTCATCCTCATCAATTGCGAGGTTATAACATTCTACGGCATGAGCTTCTTGTATCCTCCAATCAGGTCGGTATTCTTCTACCTCTTGATCATCAAATACCTTAGTGTGGATCAACTTGATAGCTACATCTAGAGCTGGACAAACTTCATTAGTGGAAAAGGTAAGTACAAAACTATTAACAAGACAATCCCAACTTACAGTATCTTGGCGAAGCTTAGCCTCCGCGTACCAGTTCCTCGCTATTGGCTCCAGAGTATGCACAAATATATGTACCCATTCTTCCTGAGGTACATACTTCCACACCTTGTAGCATTTTGCCACATGTTCCTAGGAGCCAGACTTCCCATCAAACTTGCTTCGCAGCTCCTGAGGCTGGTCCCTGAATCTCAGGTGAAGGAGCTCCTGACAAGTTTCACAACTAGGAATATTTTTCTTATGGTTGTTCCACCATCTGGCTACTATGGCCCTGAATGCTAAATGTAGGGTCTCTAGTCTCTGTGAGGCTGGTACCCGTTCTGAAAATTGTCCAATAAACTGCTCTGGATCTAACAACCCATCGAAAATAGGGAGGGCACTGTCTTGAGTACCAAGCCATCTGAGAGACTTGGTAATTATGGCACATCTATGTCCATGTATCTCATGGAGTCTGTTCTGCCAGTTCTCTAACCCATCATCGGAGTCTATCATACAGGAGCTATCACACTGCCAATCCAAAATACCTTCAGCAGTAGGATCGACATAATCTTCTTCCTTAGCTATAATGTTATAGATGTGCTCCTGGTCATCCTAATCTTCATCTCGTAGTGGTTCTATGTACCTTTATCCTTGTGAGGGGTCCAGGGGTACAATGACTCTCAAATATTTCCCTTCGAAGGTCATCTGTCTTTTCTTAAGGTTAATGACTGCGGCATTTTCCATTGCCCATTCAATTCCTAACAGGGCTGGGTAGGGGTTACTGTCATCAATGATCTCAATAATTTTGAAGTTGGATAAAGTGCTGACCCCATCAATATTGATTGGGACACTAAGGAATCTCCCTAGGGGCACAATCCTTTGCTGATTGGCTAACTTCAACTTTATAGGAGACCAAGCAAGGGCAGGTTTCCCCATTTGCTCCCAGGTTTGCTTAGTTGGAACATTGACTTCTGATCCTAGATCCAAAATGACATCAGTCATATCATATTCTCCTACCTGAGCATTCAATCTCATTTCCCTGCCAGTCCTTCTGACTCTATTAATATTTTTGTCCCGACCATAGTTTTGCTAAGGTTCGCAGGAAGCAATGACTTTTTGCAGCTCATTTAAAGCATTCTGATTCCTTAAGAGTTTCAGGCAACTCTGTAAAAAGGAGGACAGTGTACTTACTTTATCCATCGAAGCTTCTTGCGGCTGCGCCGGTGGCTGAGGTGGTTGCGCAGGTGCAACTGGTGTACTGGGGTCAGCAAAATCTTTCTTCGCTTCCATGAATGTCTCTTTTTCTCTTTCGATATCAAATGCTAGAATTTTCTCGGGGGCTTTACGAATGCAAGGCTCGCCAAGCCGTTTCTCCGTATTCTATATGTGCGTCGTAGCTCCACTCCGTGTAACAACATTAATAGCTACGACAGGTCATGGCTCGACGAAAATCATCTGGATATTCTGGGTAGGAATACTGTTTCTGGCCTAAATCTTAGCTATCAGCTGCAGGCACTGCTTGATCACATTATCTACTGCTCAACAATAGTGACATGTCATAGTTGGGTTCCAACAGTCGTGGGTGAGATGCCTGGCTTAGTTACAGTTGTAGCACACAACCTGGCCTCTGCCTCTTCCTGCCATACCACCATGACCACGTCCTCCAAAAGCACCTCTACTGGATTGACCACCGCGATAACCATAACCATCATTGCTCTGTGCTTCATTTTGTATCTGATAGGCATCATAGGTGCAACACTCAGCTTCATTATGTCCTAAAAACTTACAGAATCTACAATAGGGGTTCTAAGAACCTTGTCCATACCTTTGTAGCAGATGACAGTCCTCAGGTTGATGCTAACCTGTTATTCTGCAGAGCTCGCAATATAGAACTTGCAGTGGAAATGGGTTTGGTGCACCCGTATTCAGGTAATTTCATACCAGAGGACACCGATCCTTGTCATGACCTTCGGTCTGACACTGTGTACACCAAACCTCTTCATGACCATGTTTTCCTATATTCATGTCGCGGAGCTCCAGGGCCATGGCTGCCAACTTCGCTTGGATTTGAAAAATACCAGGATTATCTCTAACAGGTGCGGTCTTAAGCTTCATCGTGATTTCCAGAGCTTCCTGCTGGTCAGCAACCTTCTGTTGCATGAGTGGATTTCTGAGATGTGGTAGCAATGTGGCAATAAACCATTCCTTGTGCTACGCTGGTCCAATTGTGAAACTGACTTGGTCAAGTAGAACTTTGAACCTCTGATCAAAGTCCCACACTGATTCACCCTGCTTCTGTTGAATCTCCTTTAATTCAGTGATACACTGGGATTCTGATTTGGGCTTCTTAAACTCTTTGATTATTTCTACCTTGATATCAGCTAGGGCAGGATTCTGAGTACTAGAGAATTTCATGAACTAGGTCAAAGCCCGGTCCCTGAAAGAAGTAATGAGTTGAGCGGTTCTTACAACTGGGTCTATAATGTTCTTAGCAGTCCACACCACCTCACATAAAAGCCAAAACTGTTTTGGACCCTCTGATCCAGATCCTTTGAAAACAGGGAGCTTAATATCATCAGTCATGTGGGCCATAGTAGATCTAGGGGGGATTGGAGGGGGATGGGAAGTAGGCAGGGGGGAACTTACTGGGGTAGACTGACCTGCGATAGGAGTACTGGTACTAGGGTTACTTACAGTCTGCAATGGATTCTCAGGGATAACAGATCGGCACTGCGGGGTTACTGGGGGGTTTCCAACAGAAGGGATTTCTTCAGGCTCTGAGGCTGCTGGACTGAAAGGGGTAGACTCGGTATCCGGACCTAGGGGAGATGACTCAAAATTTCTCTTGTACCTTTTGCCACTTCGCAGCAAACCACTTTTCTCGTCGAAGGTGTTTTCACTTGCAAACATAGGTTAGTAATACACAATCTAAGAGTCTGATTCAATAAGCAATATTCCTTTTTCCGCTAATAGCATCTTAATCCTCAGACTGAATGAATTTAAAAACTTACCCCTTGGTCCTTTGAATAACTATCCTTCCGCTTCACTAAAGGAAGTACTCGTGTCAATGGTGAACTCCGTCATGAATGCCTCAGGGGTTTGCGTCGTCTAGAAATCAACAGCACGAGAGATCCCGTTGTTTACTCTTTTCAACAAGTTGATTCTTGTGGGGTTCCAAGCAGGAAACTGACCTCCACGGAAGTTCGTCCTTTGCTCGGCCAACCTGGATACCCACTGGTGCAACTCTATGTGGATACTACCAAAGAAAATTTCATAGACATCACAAAAAACATACCTTTGTAAAAAGTCGTTTGCGCTACGATGCGGATCTTTATTCTCTTGCTTAGCAAATTTCAGATAAGTCTCATCCAGCCAATCACCGATTTCTTTCACAGAGGGTCTCCAGAACATAGCCCTCGAGGTACAATGTAAAAGCCCTCTTGCACAAATACTGAGTTCAACCGGCAATGGAACCACTTTGTTGGGCTATAGGGCAGACCCGGGTTTTATACCTTTAACTTTGCACCAACAAAAGACCCACAGTGTTGGCCCTTTCGGCAAAAACCTGCGAACAGGTTGCAGTCTCACCTGAAATAGCTATGGGATGCTGCAGAATCAGGTTTTTGCTAGTAGAAGAGGGAGATTAATGTACCTTTAGCTTTTATCAATTTATAATCAATTAACACAGAGTTTAATCATTGACATATATATAAATCTTCGCAGTTAAATAACACCGTGACTTGCTCAACCCTTACTGGAAATGCACAGCGAAGCTATTTATTAAGCAGCGATCTTACTTATCAGAGATATCTATACTTATCAATGCATAAAATAACATAACAGAAATCACACAAGAACCACAACACTAGATATAACGTGGTTCACCCCCCGTGTAGGGGTTACGTCCACAGAACTATGTTTTATTCAACTTTTCTCCAAAATCACAGTTCTGATCTGTGCACTCAGCTGCAGATCTCTTCAGTCCTCAAAGCCACGCACACAGCAGCAGGTCTCTGCGCACTCAGCTGCAGATTTCCTTATCACTTACAAACCATCTGTGCACACAGCTGCATAGGTCATCCACGCATTCAGCTGGGACTTATCCTTCACTTACAAAATGGCCTTAGCTTCACCTTAACTTTCTTACATTCAAAAAAAACTAACCTCACTTCTTTACACAAGTGCATATTTATACATCGCACTAATACAAAACCATGGTATTAGACCATGGGTATCCCAAACCCTAAACCCTGGACTTAAACCATGGGTTTATTACAACAGAAGTCTGTGATTCAACCCCGATGCCCCTAAGACTATTTTGAGCTGTAACTCCTCTTACAAGCTTTCACCAAACCCGCGGAGTTACCAGACTCTAGGGTCATTAACACTGGAGCCCCAACAGTTCTAGGAGCTGGCATATTTTGCGTTCTTTGAGGAACCATAGGTATAAATGGAACATGAGTGGATTTGAAGCATTGTTGAGCCCAAATCTTGTCCTCTGCTAGCTTATCCAACCTGAGGGCTTCCATCATTGTGTTGGGGTAGAACATTTTAACCTCAGAGCGTACTGCATCCTTCAGACCACTGATAAAACAACTAAGGTAGAATGCATCAGGAAATTCCTCGGTATGATGGCGAGTTTCTCAAATTCTATGTGACACTCCCGCACAGTGCAACTTTGGCGAAGTTTGGTGAGTGCTATAGTGAAGTCATCAAAAGCACTAGGACCAAATAGAATCACTGTAAGAAGAGTTTGGAAAAATCTGTCCAGTTTGGCTCGGCCTGATCCTTGATGTACCAACAGAACCATTGAAGTGCTTCATGTTCCAAATGAAAGGATGCAAGGGGGAATTTATTGACATCAAAAGTGTTATGCAGACTAAAATATTGTTCTTCCCTATAAATTCATCCAATCATATCATCACCAATGAAGCGAGGAAAATCAAGCTTCGGCCCGTGGAATTTGGTAAACAATGAGAACCCAGTGTCTGCAGAAGACTCTGGCTAGCGACGGTTGTTCATGGGTGAATGCTGAAGATGGAGGCCAAGAATTTTTGATCTAGATCCTCAAGTTTGGACTTGATGGCTGCAAGTTCTTCTTCCATTAGTTTATTTGCTCCGGCACGGGTGACAACCATAAGCATTTTTTTTTATTTTTTTTCCAGGTAATGGGTAGAAAAACAAAAGTGGAGAAAGTTTTAGAAAATGAGATTTTTTAATTGGGAAAAATTTGCGGGGGTGATTGGGGTTTTATGGGGTTTTGGACACTTTTTTAGGGACAAGAAGCAAAAAATGTGAATTTCATAGGTGGGATGAACGAATTGGAAAATTTGTCAAAGAGGGACAATGAAGCATAAATGAAAAATGAACACCGTGGAAAAATTTGAAGGAGATTGGGTGAGAATCATAGAAGTTATGAAAAACTCTAAAAATTGACAAATGTAGAATTTTGGCGTTGAGGAAGTGAAATTGAGGATAGGGTCCTCAATGAAGGAATATGCAGAATGGTATTACAAGGGTGATAGTGAAATTTCAACGGTGCTAGAATCTGCGTTTTATCAACAGGAAATGGAGTAAATGATCTGTGACAATTCTGAAATTCTGCATGTTATCAACTGTAAATAGAGATGGACCACAGGTATATTCGACTTCCTATTGGTTCAAAAGTAGTCACTCGACCACCAAGGCTGTCTCATGCTTGAGTATTGGGGAAGTACCCCTCACTTTACGGTGCAGGTGAAACTGCTAATCGCTTGGCCAAAAACGATAGCTCTTTGGTTTTCCTCATGGATGGGAATCTAGTCAATCTGGTGGGGCTCGTTGCCCTTTTCGCTTGGCAGGTCCTCTCAATGGCCAGCTACTTCAGGGTTCCTATGGTACTCCTCATAATGAGTTTTACGGCTATGCCCAAGTACTTCCCATAGTTAAGTAGATAGGGTTTAATCGCTAATCCTGATGAATAATATTGCTGCAAGAAGAAGAACAACTGTAAGGCTCATAGCGCCAAGAAGCACGACAGAGAAATTTTTTTTTCCCGAAATTCCACTCAACTAGCCTAAGAAAGTGCTTTGATACCAGATGTGGAGAACCTCCTGCAATGAACAATCAAAATGCATGATCTAACAGAAATATTGGAGCACAAAAGAGATTTTATAAATGCCTTGGATTCCAATTTTCATGCTAGAGATAATGGCAATGTGCAATAATGATAGTGTTACGGACTTGGAGACATATTGTATTTAAAATAACTTCATAGAATTGAAGAGGCTATGTATATGGACATCCATTGATGCACTCTAGTTGACAGTGTCAGCCCTAAACTTAATGCGCTAAGCATGAGTGCATCCTCCTGCGTGGATAATTTTACCTAGAATAGTGCCATGTTGAAGAAGAATGGATCCATGAATTCCAGTAAGCCTCTGAACTGAATATCATTCATGCATGCCCCACCTAGGGATCTGTGACCTAGGATAGGTCATACATGTAACCTACCTAACTAAATATATAAATTCTAAAGATGTCTCCTTCATAAATGTGCCTCACTCACACCTAGATGCGTAGTAATTATTGTTGCACCTACAGAGAATATCTTAGCACACCCTCTCTCCATCATATGCAACATCCTGCATAAGTATTGAGGAACAACTGTAGCATGTGATTTTTCACTAGGTTCTCCCATCACTCTTTTCCACTATTGAAGGAGGATGACTGTAAAAATTGAAAAGTAGATAGTAATTTTTTCTGGCAATTTTGATACATATTTAATAGGTACTTTGGATTTAAATCATACAATGAGGAAAAATATGAAAAGTGAACAAAATACAAAGATGTCCCATTTCTACCAAATATTTTGTAAATCATATTGTTATAGGTATGAGTAATCAACAAAATCTAAGATGGATGAAGCACACAATAAAAGAAAAAGAAATGAGATGTTTGAACTTTGGATTTTCAAAATTGCAGTCTAAGTTTTTCACACTTGCTACTCAAAGAATGAACATTACTAGAATTTCTTCAACAATTGATAAAATATATATAAGGATCAGTGGACCTTTATAAATCCCTTCATCCCATAAAATATTGCATTATTTATTAATTTTTAAGAAAAGTTCAGGATCAATTGAAACATTGTGAACACAAAAAATAAAAAATAGGTTAATCTTCTAGCTACCAATCAATGGCATTTTAAGCAGATGAATTCAAAATAAGAGTACACTTATTTTCTCTAAAGGCCTTTGGGCTTCTTAAAGAATTAAAACTAGCATTCAATGAGGTCCATCCTCCATCAGAATCAACATAATGTAATAATTGTTTTCAATTTTTCCAGATAAGAAATCATGACTGACCCCAAATTTGGAAACATGGATAGGGAGCATTAATCCTATTAGAATATAATCCGTTAGGGTTATATAATGTAAATAAATAAATAAATAAATAGTTGGAAGCCAAACAGGCTGAGTGGAAGGTGAAACCTAACCACCATGTGATTTGTATAAATATAGGCATTTGCATTGGAATAATAATCAATCAAGAGTTATTACCAACAAGTGGTATCAGAGTGCTGCCATAACTCCTGCCTGTTTCCAGTCTACCCATTCCTGGCATTCTGCTTGCCAGTCCATTGCCAGACTGTTCCATCAGTCTGCCAGTCGAGTCGCATGCATTGTCTGCGTTACAATTCCTTCATGATTGAGTTTGTGTGCTGCAAACCCTAATGTTGATTATTCTTTGTGCTGCGACCTCTTCATTTGCATATCTCCACTCTCGCTGTAAATGCATTCTGGAATTTTTTTTTGTCTGGTTCTCCGTACTCCGTGTGAGCTCTGAATATTTCCTCCTCGATTTCTGAGTGAGCCCTTGTTATTGAATTTTACATTGAAGACTGCATAAAAGGTGGAAACCCTAATCCCACGAATCGGTAAGGTTGATTTTGAGACTGCGTTGAGATTGATTTTGAGACTGCGGTGAGGTTGATTTTGAGTCTGCGTTGAACTACAAGAGAATACCCGTAGGCTACAGCAACACGTGACTACATTGAAGTTGTAATGCTGGAGATTGAAGTCGTATTGGAGTAATGCTGGAGATTGTCTGTCTTTTGATGAGAATCTGCGAATATTGAAGAGATCGCGACGACAATTTCTGGAATAGATGCCTAGTATGCATTCTGTCTACATGATATGTGACCTCTGTGTTGAAGAATTCCACAGCCTGAAAAATGACCTCTGTGTTGAAGAACGCCACAGCCTGAATATTGGCTGCATGATATGTGACCTCGGTGTTGAAGAATGCCACAGCCTGAAGATTGAAATTGTCTTGATGTTGTGAATCCTTTGACTACCAGTGAAGATTCATTCCACTAAGTGGAGACTGATATATATCCTACATATATTGTGCGTGGAGCTTCCTTGGAGGCTGCGTTGAAGACCATTCTGCGTAGAGAACTCTGTCATGAATGATATATGCGTTGATTTATTGTGTTGAAGAGCCTGTGCTGGAGATTAATATAATGCATATGTTGAAGACTGATATTATATATATTGTGACTGATATATGCTGATGGCACACGGATGAAGAGTTGGAGATAGCCTGCATTGAGCGTGGACTGGAGATAGCCTGCATTGGGGATGTTGAGTATTCAAGACATGAAGGGTGTGATTTTGAATCAGCCTGTATTGATGTGAAGACCGGGTTGTTGATAAAGACTGCTTGTGAAGTGCATGGAGGCTGAATCTAAATATTGCTACAAACATCCACTTGAATACTGAAGTTGTGATCACATTCTACGTGAAACAAGATTGCTAAGATTGCCCATCATGTTGACTGCATAAAGTTTTAAAGAGCTGAGATAATTGTTGACTGTTGGTTGTAATATTTTCTAAGTCATTGTATCATCTTTAAAACCTGAAGTTGAGATTGTAAATCACCTTGGCAGAGACTATAGACTTGCAAGGTTCTTATTTTTTCTATTTCTCTTTGTCATATCAAGTTCATTATTGTAAATTACACTAACATATGAAAACATGCTATCTTTGGCATCTAGTATTGGTGCTACCCTAGCTGGAAAAGACCAATCCAAAGACCCTTCCAAGGGAGATTGTAGCAAGAGAGGCAGAGGGGGCAGAAACAACTCCAGAAAAATATCAAAGTGCAAGCATTGTGGAAAGACTGGGCACACATCAGATTAGTGTTGGGCTTCATGGGACTCCATCAAAGACAAGCACAACCAGAAGAAAGATGACCAAGA
>LPNX010423599.1:268773-296046 GCA_001517045.1 Pseudotsuga menziesii
GCAACTAGGAAATTAGAGTTACTACATTCTGATTTGTGTGGCCCAATGCCAACTCCTTCAGCAAATGGGAATAAGTATTTTATGACATTTGTTGATGACTACTCACGAATGTGCTGGATTTANCACTAGCTGATCAACCAAGACCATCATGGAAGATTCCTAAATGGGCCATAAAGACACTTGAAAGTGTCCATCCAGATGAAGTTGGAAAGACGGGAACGAGAAGTTTGAAAAGACATGAAGATGGAGGAGGAGTAGATAATTCAGGTGATGGCATGGATGTATCATTTGATTGTGAATTTAATTTATCTGCTAACTTTGAACCAACTTTCTTTGAAGAAGCTTCTACTCGTGTTGAGTGGAAAGAAGCTATGAAAAATGAGTATGATGCACTCATAAATAATGGAACTTGGAAGCTGGTTGACCCTCGAGTTGGAACCAAACCAATTGGCTGCAAGTGGGTGTACAAGAACAAATACAGATTAGATGGCTCACTTGAAAAGCACAAAGTGAGGCTTGTAGCAAAAGGCTATGCACAGAAAGAAGGAATTGACTATGAAGAAAAAATTTCTCCTACAGCAAAATGGGCTACCATCCGAACCTTACTCTCTTTAGCTGCTCAGAAAGGGTGGAAAGTTCATCAAATGGATGTGAAGACTGCTTTCTTGAATGGAGACTTGAAATAGAATGTCTTCATATCTTAGCTAGAAGGTTTTGTTGTGAAAGGAAAAGAACAAAAGGTATGCAAGCTTGTCAAATCCTTGTATGGCCTAAACAAGCACCTCACGCATGGTATGAAAAGTTAACCGAGCATCTTTTGAAGTTAAATTTCGAACATTTTGATCTTGATGATGCAACACTGTTTATAAAGAAAGTTGGAAGATCTGTTGTGTATCTTGTGGTGTATGTAGATGATCTTTTGATGACAGGTAACAATGAGAGCTATATAGCATCTATAAAGAAATATTTGAAAAAGATTTTTGAAATGACAGATATGGGACATCTCCACTATTACTTAGGAATTGAAGTCACTCAACATCCTAAGTATATTTTCCTATCTCAGAAAAATATGTTGAAGAACTACTTAACAAATTTTGCATGACAAAATGCAACCCTATATCTACTCCAATGGAACATAAAATGAAGCTCACATCAAGCAAAGGAAAAGAATTTGAGGATGTGACCAAGTATCGACAACTGGTAGGAAGTCTCATCTACCTTACAACAACTAGACCAGATATTTCTTATGTTGTTGGCATACTTTCAAGGTTCATGCATAAACCTTGTGAAGGACACTGGTTAGCTGCAAAAAGAGTTCTAAGATACTTGAAGGGGACTCAAGATGTTGGACTCAAGTACTCTAAAGTGGATGACTTCAAACTTATTGGGTACTCAGACTCAGATTTTGATGGAGATAAGGAGACAGGAGTATCAACTTCTGGATACACTATGAGTCTTGGATCAACAGCTGTCTCATGGAGATCACACAAACAATCAGTTCCAGCAGATTCAACAACAGAAGCAGAATATGTGGCTGCAGCTGAAGCAACGAAAGAAATAGTATGGTTCAGGAAGATACTTGAAGATTTGCAAGAAAAACAAGAGAAATCCACTCCATTACTAGTCGACAATACTTCTGCAATCAAGCTGGCTAAGAATCCTAGATTCCATGATCGAACCAAACACATCAACACAAAGTATCATTTGATTCGACATCATGTAGAAGCCAAGACAGTCCATCTTTGACATTGTTCCACAAATGATCAAGTTGCAGAAATATTCACCAAAGTGCTTGGACGAGGAAAGTTTGAAAGGTTCAGAAACATGCTCGGACTTACGAACACCCCTTCAGATTAAGAGGGGGATTGTTAGAATATAATCCGTTAGGGTTATATAATGTAAATAAATAAATAAATAAATAGTAGGAAGCAAAACAGGCTGAGCGGAAGGTGAAACCCAACCACCATGTGATTTGTATAAATATAGGCATTTGCATTGGAATAATAATCAATCGGGAGTTATTACCAACAACTCCTTTTCAATTGGTCTATGGAACAAGATGAACTTGTAGAATAAAAAACAATTACACAACAAAATAATTTTTATCAATGATCAAAACTTCTGAAAGGAATAACAAAATCAATGAATCCAAGACCTATCATATCCTTAAAAAACATATCCAACTTTTTCTGCTTAGTATGAAGTATACCTTCAAATGTGTACTAATAAGTAACTAGCACTTACCTATAGAATTTTGTATATCATAGATGGAATATAAAATTATGTCAATAGAAGTAAACAGTTACAGGAAACCATATCCAAAAAACAATATTTTAGTGATATAATGCAAACAATAGTTAGAACATTTAAAATACTTGCCTCATATTCCCAACCCATAAGGACAGGGATCTAATAAACAAACCTATGGCCTTTCCATCCCTCCCCTGATTATTCATCAATAAGATTCTGCTCGAGTTTCATTTTGAGAAAAATATATTTGATCTTTCTCTTTGCATGTGACACTTCATCCTGTGGAAGGTTTTTTGCATTCTTTTTCTTCTTTATCCTTTGATGCTTCCTCTTCAAGCCATACATATTACTTATTCCCACATTTTCACCTTTTTCATATTTTTAGTATCACCCTTCCACCTTGGCCTTCTATTTTTTCTCTATTGTGGCCGTTCAGATTTTTGTGCAGCATAAGACCTCAGTGTAGAACTTTTACTGGATATTTTATGAGTGTCATTCTTAATCAAATTTAATTTTGAGGCATTCTGCAAATTCCTTTAACTAGCTTCCCAGCTACAAAATTGGAATTTGCTTTTGATCTATTGCTTGGATATTGTTTGTCTTATAGCTCGGAATGATTTCACAATTTAGATGCTTCACCTGTAATTTTTGTTTAAGAATTGAAGTAATCTTCTTAACATGTGACCGTAGTTTCCTTTCCCCCATCTTGCTAGAAATGTTTCAGGAATTGTTGGTCTTCTAAGTTGCAGCTTTAGGCATTAGCTCTGATGGTGTATTTGACAATTATTTCTTCCATGAATGATCACATAGTTCTAGATTTAGAGATGTTTGGGATTCATATTCTGTGTCTACATAGATTAACTAATTGTCCTATCTTTTTGTTTTTAGTAGCATTTGAAATTTGCAATAACTTTCTAAAAGTAAACTCTTTAGTCAATCCATTAATTGACCACTTAGTTTAGTTTTATAATAGAATGTCTATATTAGTAGTTATTTTTGTCCATTATCGAAAATCAGGGGTGAACTAACAGTTGTTTTCCTCCATTACCGAAAATCAGGGGCGAGTGCACGATTTCTGCTGGTTTTTAAAGGGCGAAAGTTGGTTTTCCCTCTTTCACACTATTGGATAATATATTTTACATAGTTTGGGTTTTAATAAAAATTGGGCTAATGCATTAAAATTCATAAAACCTTTTCTATGTTAAAAATTATCCCTCTATTGTTTGGTGATCCCTCTAATTTCGCCCATGGGCTAAATTTCACCCTTAAAATTTTCCCTGATTCCAATTTTGTAGCTGGGAAGCTAGTTAAACGGATATGTATGTTTGTGCATTCACCCAAATTTCCAGCTAGAGATATGATGGATAACAATGGATTTTCATTATGCATGTTCCTTTCATGTATGCATGACGCTCAGTGCTCACAATCAACTAAATGCTTAGCACTTTGACTGTGAGCATAATCATGAAGTTTAGTGCCCAGGTTAAGCTTTAATCTATAACATTGGTTTTCATTGAGAACCCCATATAATCATTAATTACTTAAAAATAAAAGTGTTCAATATTTAATTGTCAACCCAGGGAAGTCTTTTATTTCAAAGGCAATTAGAAAAGTATATGCATAGACATGTTTAGTAGTTGATAAGTAAAATGAAATTCACCCAGTTCTAATTAATGTTCAACCAACTCATCTCCCTATAAGAAATACAAGTAACATTACCCATATAGGAATTGAAAAGAACTTATATTTCCTATCATACTAGTATGAAGGTTTATGATCTAAAGATAAATCCACGTAGAATTACTTTTGGAGCAAATCAAAGTCTAATTTACCAAATCAGAAAGATATCTACTAATTAATCAAACAAAAAATTCATCAAATGAACTATCTAATTAAGAAAAATATAGAAAGATAAATAGCGCACACATAGGGGCTAAGAAAGTCTCTAGCAACTACTACACACTTCTGCATTAAAGGAAAAACTAACTACATAATCGACTATCCCACCAAATCACCCACAACAAACCAAATGAAACCAACATGTGCGATCACTAAACAAATGTAGTTGCAGCTAACCATGAAGATATATCAAACTGAAATTCCACACTTCAACAGAAATAAAATAAACTACAACATCTAAACTACCAACAACTCTGTTAGAAGGTGGGCCCTAGCCTTCAAACAGAAATGTTGTTGAAAGCTCAAAAATGTGGCAATAGATAAATAATGAGAATTGTCACTCTTTTATTAGTAAAAATGATTGCAGTTACAGTCATAGGAACTCTGTTGTGTCTCTTACAACTTGTGAATGAACTGAACCCTTGGCTCTCCCTTCCTGTGTATACTTATACAAAAACAAAGCTATTATGTTACATTAACTTTGAGAAGCCATGAAGATATTTGATCTTCAAGTTGACGAATCATCAAGATAGTTACAACTAACAACCCTTGCATAAAATCATCTCAGGAATAAATAAGATTTTACGTTGAGTTGTTCCGCAAACTGACATTCCTAGAACTGTGAAATATTCTCAAGGAGTTTCAATTGCAAACACGCAGGCCTATCCGATATTTATTCTACATTAATGTTGACACATCAATTAAGTAGGTAGCTGATTCCAAGAGGGACTAACTTCCATATATAATGAGCAATCACAAGTGAATTTGGTCACAAATTCCGACGGCCTAAATGTCTAGTTTTCGACATATTGATGTCGACAATTCAACAATTTGCTTTCTTTTAAAACATCTATGGAATTTCACATCAATTCGACAAATAAATATAATCGTCGGATTTTTGACACCACTTCGTCATAAAACCGATGTTAAATGGAACTCCATACATGTTTGACTATCGATGAATAAAACAATTCCTCAAACCTTCCATCGAAGAATAAATAATTTATGCAAACCATTCGTTGCTTCTATAGAAAACATGTCAGAATGTTGCTATAATTTATATATTTTCAAATTTTATTGTCATCGAATCTACGATGATACTAAACTGGTTATCGCTGCAAAAAAGTGTCAACACTATTACAAAAATAGGTTAAACTCATCGGATATTCGACTATTAAGCGTCGTAAATCCGACAACATTATGGTCGCTTAACCGACAACATCATGGTAGATTGACCGACGACATTGGTGTCGGATTTTTGACGATTCTTGAAGATGACAAAACATATCTGACAAAACAATACTTTTCATCATTGTAATCTGACAAAAAAGTACTTTTCATCGTATGTAGTTGAATTTTGGGTTCAAATCCTATTGTATGTTGGAGTTGCGCCACCTAGATATGACAAGTTGTTGTAGTTGCGCCACCTGTGATTCTAAATATTTCTTACAAGTCATGGATAGATCAACACAATGAAAGGTAAAATCCATTATTATAAATAAAACCAAGCATAAAATGAAATAATACATAATGATTTATACCTGAGATATTTATGCTTGTTTGTATGAGAAGGATATAGATTCTGCTACAAAAACAGGGGTGAAAATTGGGAAAAAGGATGAAACAGAGTATGGAAAAAAGGGGCAAATCTAGGACCCAACATATCCCCCCAGCTATCTGATTGCATGTCCTCATGCAAGAACTTGAACTAATCTAAGTCTGAATCAGACTCAAGAATCCTCCTATGAGAATTAGTGAAGTTGAATGAAGGATCTGGTACCTCTTCTATCTACATAAACCCATTTCTCATGATTGAAGTACCCTAGCAATATCTCTCATCTTTCTTTGTCATTCTCCCAGTGCTTCAACAGGTTCTCATGTAAGAGTGGTTCCCATTGAGAACCCATGTACTGGTTCTTGTGTTTCAGTTGCTTCATTGGTAATTTTCCCACTGGTTCTTGTGTTTTGGTGGCTTTCATTGGTGATTTTCCCACTAGTTCTTGTGTTTCAGTGGCTTTCATTGGTGAATTTCCCACTGGTTCTTATGTTTGAGTGGATACAATAGGAATTTTAGTGCTTACCACTTCTACTATCTAGGGATCCCTTGTTCTTCTTTTTCTGAATGATTCTCCCCTAATCCTCAATATTTTCATTTTCCTTAATGGTTTAAGAAAGGAAAATAATTCTCCAACTTCTACTATTGTATCTACATATCCAGCTTCCACTGTCATTGCTTCTACAACTATTCCATCTTCTATTTCTCCTGCTACTACTCCCTCTGTTTCTAATGTCACAACCATTACTATTGTTGCTCCACTCCTTTCCTCCATGGGATTTTCTACTGCTGTCGCTCTTTCTGAACTTTCCTCTTGCTCATTTTCAACTTATTCCAACACTTCATCCCTCCCCCCAAATGAACCTAAGGAGCTCTGTTTGACCTCTCTATCCCCAATATGTGCTACTGGAGGTTCCCTGTGCACCCCAACTCCAAGAAATGGTTCCCATGTGAAGTTATTTCATACAAGATATCTTTGCACCAATAATTTAATCAACCCATGGTTTGTGTAGAAGAGAGTAGGTGTCTAGAGTTTCTAACATAATGTGCCATGTTTTGCAGAATGTGTGAAATATAAAATGGCATGCTTATAAGTATACCATGGTGTAAGTGAGACAATAGACAAAACCGTAGATATAAACAACCCTATATATTCCTTCACATGTAATGTACCTTTTTAGAAAGAAAATGACTTGGTCTGAGGGTCTTGGAAATGTCTCCAGTGCCACTCCTCTAATCCTTTATTACACTTTCTCTCCTACTACTGGAAATTTTTCAACAACTCTCAAATTATACCTCTTCCGGAAGAACCAACATTCCCCAATTCGAGGCAGTCCTGTGACTTCTTCCACAACCCGTTCTGATGCCTCTATTCGCAACCCTCTGATCATTGAATATTCTCCAGTGAATTTCATAGAAAACTGGAGTGATGTTTCATCATGGAAACCATTCAGTCTTTGAAATTAATTAATCCATCCAACTTCATAAAAAATGGCAAGGACCTCTCTGTTTGCATATAGAGCATCTAGATTGCTAGGTTCATACCTAATTGCAGGACAATATCGTGTCTCCTTACTGGCTTTGATAGGTGGATATAGTCACCGGTAGAATTATTCGTTCATGTTGGAGCAATTGAACACATAATTGAAGAAAAATGGTTCATATGGGTGTGTTGAATATTTGGCGATATTTAGAAATATGATGTATTACAGATTATCATGGAAAGGTTGATGGTTTTTGAAAAGTGCAAGCAAAATTATTTTGAAAAGGATTGATTGGTTACAGAGGACTATCATGAATTGAAAAGGTATAATCATTACTACTAAATCATTTCACACTTGATTATACTTGTAATCATAATTCATACTTGGTCATTGTCACCCGAGCAGTCAAAATTTATTTGGTATAATTTCCTTTTGATGTCGAGTAATCACGAGGGACATAATTGCGCATGCATAAATTCAAAACATATCGTCCATCAAATGTCAAACCGGTGAAGCACATTTATGTCAGCATTGATTTCTTGAGTGCATGGAGGGACTATAATGGATCTCATTATGATACAATAATATTTGGTTGGAAATCCTTCCGAGATGCAACAGAATTGTAGTAACACTTTCAGCACAATACTATCAGAGTTATCGCAGAAGTTGACAGAAATAAAAGATAGAGTTGCAACACAAAATAGTCAACTTTGATGGAAAAATAACAGAGTTGCAGTAGAATTCAGCCAAAAACAACAACAAAATTAAAATATATGGAAACTTTTAGCGGGGTTGCAACGGGATTTAGCCAAAAATAGCGGAGTTGCAGCGAGGCTTAGCCAAAAACAATGGATTTGCAGTGGATAAAGGTTAAGAAATTTAACAAAGTTTTCGTTTAAATTTTTTTTGACAGGGCTCAATAAAAATAAATTTCCCATCAAAGATATGCAATTTTATCCACACATTCTTCCAAGGAGTCATATCAGTGAAGAAGTATCGTCCATGGTTCTGCAATTTCTTGGCCCGTCGCAACTGCTTTTCTTTCCTTAACCTTCTTACGAATACCTGTTGACAATTCTAATAAAAAAAAACCCAATCACAATGAAAAGAAAAGCAAAAATAAAATAAAAGTACATAGCAAAAATTAAACTATTTATTTATATACAAATTTTGTGTAATTTGCAAGAGACTTTAAAAAGTATAAGAAATAGGGAAAGAATCCTACTCTTGTACCAATTGATAGTCTGGATCAAATGTGACCTGTGAAATAAATGCATCCTTCAAGATCGGTTTATGATAAATCTGTAATCGATGACCATTGAAAAACAAAGGTGTCTGATTTTCATCAATGGTGGTCAACCAAACGGTCCCATTGTCAAATACCTAATCTATCTTGTAAGGTACCTTTTGAACTGTGAATCATACAATAAAGCCCAGTCTCCTTAACAAAACATCATCTTCTTGATAAATATTTTGTGCCATTTGGAGTACTGTTGTTGAATTAAAGTTGTATGATGTAAAATAATGGTGCTCTTTTCATCTAGTTCATTCAGTTGATTCATCCAGTTTTTCTAAACCTCCAGTAAATCTAGGTTTTCCTACATGGCTATTATTAGAGTTTTAATTTCAAATTCAATAGGGAAAACAACACTCTTACCGTACACCAGTTTGTATGGAGAGAATCTTGTAGTGTTGTACCATGTTGTACGGTAGGCCCATAATGCTTCCATAATACTATCAGCCCAATCCTTGCAATGACTCTTCACTATTTTTGTGAGGATTGAATTGATAACCGTGTTCATCCTTTCTACCTATCCATTGACATATGGATGATATGGAGAGGTGACTTGGAGCTGAATGCGATACTTATGAAACATGCCCTCCATATTTTGGGACACATTGTGGTCCTCTGTCTGTCACAATTTCCTTGGGTACACCGAAGTGGGTGAAGATATATACATATAAAAATTCTATTACAACCTAATCATTGGCCTTTACCAAGGCCACAAATTTTACCCACTTGGTCATATAATCACTACAAATCAAAATGTAAACATTCTTCCTTAATGGAGGTTTGATAGGCCCTACAAAATCTAGGTCCCATCTATCAAAGGGTTCAACCACCAATTGTGGCTGAAGTCGCATCTCATCTAATCTATAGTGGTTGGCCCATTCTCTGGTAGTTGTCATAGGCCCAAACATATTTTATTGAATCCTGAAATATAGTTGGCTAGAAACAACCCATCCTCAATGCTTTATGGCCTCTCCACTTATCGACAAAATCCCCCCCACAAGGCTCATCATGGAAGGATTTCAAAATACCGTGGATTTCATCCTCTCTCACACATCACCTAACTTCCAAATTAGGTCCTGTGTAAAAGAGGTGGCCTTTGATCCAACAGTACCTTGCACTTTGCTATATAATTCTACTCTTTTCTTGTTTGGACAAGTGCGATGGAAGTCTACCTACAACCAAATATTTGTTAATGTCAGTGTACCATGGGGAAAAGGCTGAGACTATAAATAAATGTTCACTAGGGAAATAATCTTTGACTGGTGTATTATTATCATTATTAGTCAGTTGAGATAGAAAATATGCAACTACGTTCTCCTTCCTTGGTCTGTCAACAATAGTGATGTCAAATTCCTCGAGTAACAACAACCACCTAGTCACTCTAGCATTAGTAACAGGTTTTTTCATTAAATATATAATTGCTGAGTGGTCAGTATGTACAAATGTAGGGTATCCAATAATGTAATGTCTAAATTTATTGATGGAATAAACTATATCAAGGAATTCATTCTTTGTTATCGTATAGTTCAGTTCAGTAGGATACAAATTCTTAATAATATAATAGCTAGCATACGGGCTGTGACCTTCCTACTATCCAAGAACTGATCCAATGGCTATGTTTGAAGTTTCAGAGGAAATATGAAAAGGCATGGCCCAATTAGGTCCCCTCAAGATAGGTGATGTAGATAGCCTCTTATTTAGTTCTTTAAATGTTTTCTGGCATGCATCTGTCCACACAAATTGAGCATCTTTCATTAGTAAAATAAATAAGGGAGACGCCAAATTGGAAAAAAAATTCTATGAATATTTTATAATAACCAACATGACCAAGAAAAAATATTACCTCTTTCTATGGCCCAGGGATAGGAATATTTGAAATTACCTTTATATTGGTTGGATCTACCTGAATACCTGCAGCAGAGATAAAATGTCCCAGAACCAAACCTTCACTCATCATCATGTGGCATTTTTCAGTGCCCAAATATAGGTGTGTCTATTCACAATGTTTCAGAACATTTTCCAAGTTCTCCAATGCATCATCAAAACTATTTCCATAAGGAGTGAAGACATCCATGAAGACTTGCATACAATCGTCAACCATTTCAGAAAATATTCCAATTACAGCCCGCTAAAACGTGGTTAGCGCATTGCATAAGCCAAAGCGAAGCACCTTGTATGAGAAGGTTCCCCAAGGATAAGTGAAGGTGGTTTTATCTTGGTATTCAGGGGCAATATGGATTTGGTTGTACCCACTAAAACCATCTAGGAAGGAAAAAAACTATTTTCTAGACAAGGTATCTAGAACTTGATCGATGAAAGGAAAAGGGAAATGGTTCTTCTATGTTGCTTTGTTAAGTTATTTGTAAAACACAAAGACATGCCACTTCCAATAATTTTTAGGTATGATCACAAGTGGGAAACCCACTTGCTGTCTAAAATTGGGTAAGTAAATCCTTCCTCTAGAAGTTTTTGGATTTCCTCCTTCACAATATCTCTCATGTTAGGGTTCATTTTGCACTGCGGTTGTTGTACGAGCTTTGAATCATTTTTAACATAAATATGATGGGTGCACAGTGTTGAGGGAATTCCACTCATATCTTTGTACTCCAATTCAAAATACCCCTTATGTTGTTTCATTAGTGTAACAAGGCATTCCAGTTCATCAGCTTCGAGATTAGGGTTAATGTTCAATGTTTTCCCTGAGTCATCTTCTACTGGAACAATCTTGGAATTATCAATTACTGGAATCAATTCTGTATTACTAACTGATGCTTCTTCTATGATTTTTTCCTATTATCATTCTTTCTATCATGTACCCATTGTTAACACTCAGAATGTACCCAGGTTGCAAAGGTAAATTCCAAGGGTAACAACAAAAACCACTTCAGAAAGAAACTGGCTTTTCTTTCCAGAGAGGGATCTCTCAAAGATAGATTTAACAAGGCTAGATATAAATCAACACTTGAAAAATTATACAGATGGTTGAAATGATACACATAATCATTGGGCAATGGAGTCACATATACATAAATATATCACAAACACATATGCATGAGATTTTATCAAAGGAAAGATAACCACTCAATCACAGTCGTTCATTTAGTTCAGGTGGAATAGAAGAAATATGAACAGTCCATGAAAATAGAGCATCAGAAGATGAGTTCTATATTAACTTTAGTAGAAAAATTTATAGAATATCTGAAACAATGATCATAGCATAACCAATATGAATTCCAATTATTCAATACTACGTTTCAGATACGAAGGAAACAAAATGGAGTGTAACACTGGAAAAAACAATTACAAAGGAGAGGAAATACAGAATGTAATGTAAATAGCACAAGAATATTTGATAACCCACATGCATTCAGCTTTGTTATTCAAAAATATATGTCTTCAAAAAAAAACATTCATCAACAAGATGGGTTCCAACCCCCATTACATAAAGTAAATGCAAATATATACATAAAATGATCTCTTCTTCCAAGAAGATTTATAACTGAATAACCTGCTTAATCAAAGTCTTTGTAAATATATTCGTAACAACTAGGAATAAATTACTTGCTTCGATCCTGATAGATCATTTAATTTAAATCAACTTGGCAACAAGGTCCGAACAATCAGCTCCACAGCCCGCAACACCTGTCTTCATGGATGAAGAATATACTTTGTTTTTCCAAATATTTTCATGGCTCTCCATTGTTCCATGCTTGGGATATTGTACTCAACCATTTCCCAAATAAACACCTCCAGATCCATGTAGGATTCATAAGACACAGTAGGAAACCCTCCTGTTATAGAGGATTTCACCACACTAGGTGAATCACACATTGTATGGCCTTCCCCTGTCCCACTGCGGACTCATTAGCCCCTATGGACCACTTTTTGTCTATTGATGTGTCCTTGATCATCCCTAAAAACATAAGAAAAGTGATATATGTGGATTTTTTCTCGATAACCACATACATACGCATATATTCACCCTATAGTCGTGTACATCGGGATGTATGAATAATCCAAATCCTTTTGGAGCGTTCCTTGACTTGAATCCGACTCGTATGACTCCTGGCCTTCCATATGCCTTGAGATCGCATGGATTCAAACTTTCAGTATCCCTTTGAAAAGCTATATAAGGAACCCCTTGAGACATTGAAAGCATAAGAGAGAATTTAGAGCAACGAAACTATAGTCCATTGTTTCCAGAACTTATGCTTGAGTCTGCATCCCTTTGTCCCTTGGAGCACTGTTGTGTTCTTCCCAAGATTGCCTTTTGCTAGTAAGCTTGCTATCGGAGTGATGGAGGATTGAGGTGGTGGAGGCCCAAGTGGGGGATTCAGTTTCTCCAGTTCATAGACGTGCCGTCAGAGGTTGTCACTTGTAATCTCGGATTCATATTAATAGAAATATCTTTTCTTGTCCAGTAATGTGTATTTGAATGAATATTGTATCCATTGGAATATGTCAAATGCTTTTACATTATTGATTATATATGCTAGAATAGATCTAACACCATGAAATATAGTATGCTTGTATTATTTACTTGTTGTTGAGGAAGTATTCTATCAATTCAAGCTGAAGATTGGAAAGCTCAACGGGGATCTACTTCAATCGTCTAGAATAAGGTACGAGGTTCGATCCTTTAGTGTTAGACATTTTATTTCTATTACATATTGGGAAAGATTGATTTCTGGAGTCTAGCTGTCTGTTGTGGTACCCCAAGCCATAGGAATTTCTCTCCGTAACACCTCCTCTGACAATCAAATTTTTTTGCAATATCTCAAAATATTCTGTTAGCTTATCTACGATGAATTTTCCCATTAGCCCCTTTACCAAATCATCAAATTTAGAGTGATCCATATGGATTTGCTCTAGCAGACTGTGATAATGTTCTTGAGAAAACAGTCATCCCTCCTCTTCCCAAAATGAAGGAAGGCCATCTTCAAATAATTCTTTAAAAGCATCCCTGGAATCATTAATACATGAGGTCAACTCATCAGCCTTATCTTGTACCGTCTTCATAAGATGATGTTTATGAATAAACCTTTTTGACCACAGTACCATTTCCACTCTGTCTTTGACTCCTATATCTTGTAATTTTTGATATGTTAATGAATTTAAGAAATTCAATGCATTCTCAGCTGTGCCAAGGGGCTTCCTCTCCGTAGTCCCATTTACTAGTTTCAGTCTTTGATTGGCTAAATTAACCAATGTACTTTGATCATCAATGAAGTTCAAATAATGCCTAAACTTAATAATTTCCATAGACAATGTATACCAGATTATGTGTTTAGCTCCTTGGAGAGGACCCTTTCCTATGTTCCTTTCTTTCAATTCATTAAGCTTCTTCTGTAATTGACCTTTATCCTATAATATCTTATTCTTGCTTTTAGTCATTTTAGTTAGCTTAGATTTGATTTTCTCATTTTCCTCTTTTAACTCTCTTATCTCTTCATCTTTCAAGCTGACTTGGGACATGGGCACTAGTAAGTCATCAGCAGAAAAATCATTTAAAGGTTTTTCAATATTTACAATAGTCAAATCTTCATCAGTGTGAGTCTGGCTCATTAGTTCCTCCATAATTTCTTTTTCCCTATTTTGATCCTTTTTCAGCCGTGAAATTTGTGCTATTAACTCATTCCATTTCGCTTCCCACTTATCCTTTTCTTCTTGCAATTTCAAAGTCTTTCCTTTATACTCCATCATCTCTTGATGAGTCTTGGTTTTCTCCTCCTGCAATGCTAATAGTTCTGATGACTGAACATGCTCTATACTTGGGATTTTCAACCTCTTCTTTAGTACCTAAAGGGCATTGTATTTTTATTCTAAAAGTCTTCTGATGGCCTGGGTGTTACCTCTTTCATTTCCTGAGCTTACGATATCCGCTTGTAATTTTTTTATTTGAATGGAATTAGCCTTGTTCTCAACCTTCTCATCTTTTAATTGGACTTCCAATTTGTCAACCAAAACTTGTAACTTGTTAATTTTTACTATAGCATGCAATAAATCTGAATAAATAATATCTCCTATTTGTTTATGTAACTGAATTTTATCTGGTACACAGATTGTGTCTAATCTCACTTCCATTTCTGACACTTTCTTATCACTTACCATGACCAATTTTAAAGTATTCTTTTCTACGTCCTGAATAGAAATCAAGGAAGTATTAGGATTATTCAAACTTCTCACCCGTGGGAGTAGATTCCTGGTTTCCTCTAGGGACTGTCTTTGCTTTTCCATATAGCTAGTCATGAATTCTTCTTTAGATTTAAAAACTGGACCTGATTCTATATTATCTACATTTTCAAAGGAAAATTGATTCACCTGTACAGATTTCTTAGGAACCAGAGCAATTCTTTTCAATTCATCTGAAACTACTTCACTTGAAATTTTATCATCTTGAGACAATTTGGCTTTCTTATGCAAACTATCCTCATCTATTTCCATACTTTCGATTTCAGAAAGACTTCTTTTAATCAAAATATTAGAACTATATGGAATTTGCGATACTGCAACTGATTCACTGTTTGTATTAACATTGGATCCTGGAATTTCCACAAAGTAAAACAAATTGGCTACCTCATTCAGACCTTCAACAACTTGATGGTCAAATGGATTATTTTTATTTGCTTTCTTTCTTAGAGAAATTATATGATAGGGATCATAATTGACCCTTTCTTCCCTTTGAAAATCCATGCTTTCCAATAATTTCTCTACAAACAACAAGGCACCCTTTTTAAAAAAAATAAAGGAACCAAATTTAAGAGGGAACTTGATATTGGAAGATTTCTTGAAAGCCCCGAAATGTTTCTCTTCTGCATGTAACCTCTATCTCATGTATTCCAATGCAAAAATCCTAGGGGTAAGGAAAGCATGCAACCTGAAAGGCTCTCTAGTGAAGCCATATATTCTCAAAACTATAAAGTCTTTACGCAAGAACCAATCTCCAATCCTATCCTCAGGTGAGGATTGCATCATACTCTTCATTTCTTCCAATACTCTGGGTAACACTTCATCAAATAGCAGCCTATATATTTCTGACATAATAGAGTTTACAAATTCATACATATTGATTTGCTTAGGCAAATATGAAGAGAACAGAGTACTCAAGAATCTCAACTCACTTACATTTGAACATAATAACATGTTCAGCAAATAGGATTGAAACTTGAAAAACCTGACTTTTGAAAACTCAACCAATTGGAGATGTATAGTTTCTGCTAGATATTCGTCCAAACTGAAGACATGAACCGACTGAGACTCAGACTCAGGACTAATTGAACTCATTTATAATAATAAGCCCAAGATAACTTCATTGACATGACAGTCATCATCTAGACCTAAGACTTGATAGACCAAAGACACAACCAATTGAACTTCATCCTTGAAGATATGAACATGATATGGAAAAAAGAGACCTTCCAGTGACTGACATTCATTAAGAATGTTAGACAGTAATTTACATCGAACCTCAGTTTCACAATTCCTGTACACTTCAGCTAAAACAGACTCGTTTACGGATTCACGACTATCGGGGTAATTACTGGGCAAATTCATGATTTCATGTATAGCTTTTGCATCAATTTTGCACAGTATCCTGGATGTAGAACGGATTACAATAATTCTCTCAGATGACAAATAATTGACTGCACACCACTCGACAAACTCAGGAAAGTGTAGGGTCTACTCTATAGTAAAATGATACAGAAACGACTTACAAACATTTAAAATGTCATTTCCTTGCGAATTGTATCACCATAATTTTTCTTTAATAACAGATACACTTCCCACAGATAGGAATGGATCATATACTCCCTTATCTCTATCAACCAGGAACTCTTCCCTTTCATCCATAATTCGGTTAAACCCTTGTAAACCTTTCTCTTTATCCATAATATAGAAAAACAACGGTAATTCTACGGATAAAGCTTCAGTTTTTAAGACTTACCTATTACTGTAACTGCATATACTCAAGGTTGACTGTGAAATATGGTAAGCAGTCCTTTTCATTCGTCCCTGTATAATAAAAAATAATTCCTCAAACAAGTCAACTCCACTTATATAGAAGCCCATTCCGGAGGCTCCCTTTAGTGGTTTCCCTCAAACTGTTTTTTCCCGCGGAATGTACCACAAACTGCCACGTGTACGACAGTTTCAATTCCGCTACCACCTTTCTTTTCCAACCAATGCACAACTCTATCCTTCGGATCTGATGATGACCGTCAATGCATTTTCACTTTAGTTTCCAGTCGTTGGATAAGCTTACACGTACCCATTCCGCTGAGCCCTTTCATTTTAATGAACGTGCAAGTTTACGGAGTGGACTTCCTATTGATTGTAGATTTCGCCAACCTAGCTTTATGACTTCTCTGCATATTGTTAACTATCTCCGTATGTCCTTATCTTCTGCGCATCTTCATAGAGCGGGTATATTATAAACCATTGATATTCACTTCCTCGTTCTACACCATTGGATCATGTGATAATTTCATTGCTTATGCACCCTTTATCATACTTTCACACCATTATACTTCACCAAAGTTTCAAGCAACCATTACTTCTATTTACCATGGTCTCTTCAACCCTCTGCTAGTTAGAGGTGTTAACAACTGGCTCCATCTAGGGATGATATCCTCCCTACGAGGTATCAAAGAACTCATAGACCAGGTGCCTGTATTTAATCTTTCATAATAAATTCCAGAAAATTTGTCTTTTTGTTGATATATGTAATAAAAAGGAATGGCATGCCTCCTGAATCTTAGGGATTTCACTGTGAGCTTCAAAAACATTCGGCTTACCATTTGTACTGATTTCTAAAGAAAAAGAAATATTTACAACCTATAATACAGGTTTTACCTCCCTCTTTAGGATAAGTAATGTTTTAGAAATCTCCCATTAATAGGGTTACTATCCAGAGAAACCCCATTAGGACATTCCAAAAGAAATGCATTTTATCCTCTGTATCCAGCAATAACATAAGGACCCATCCACATATGATCAAATTTTCCATGTTTATCTTTTTTAGGAGCATCCCTCTTCAGGACCAAGTCATCAATCTGAAATTGCTCTTCGTTCACCTTTCTATCAAAAGTATTTTTTATTTTTTCCTGATGTAATTGCACCTTATCATAAGCCTTATTCCTTCACTCTTCCAGTTCAATAATCTGATTTATTCTCCTTTGCATGTGATTTGGTTCTTCTTGCTGCTCTTGGAAATATCTCATAACTGGAACACCTAACGATGCTGGAAAAACAACTTAAGTTCCATACACTAGTTGGAACAGAGACATTCCAATTGCCCTTTTGGTACTAATCCTGTCATCCCATAGAGCATATTTGAGCTTGGTGTGCCATGACCTTTTATTATCTTCCAACAGCTTCCTGATGATCCTTACTAAGCTTTTATTTGAAGATTCGGCTAACCCATTTCCCTACGGATAATAAGCAAATGAATGATTAAGACTTATATGATATTTGTGACAAAAATCAATCATTTTCTTGGATTTAAAAGCAGCCGCATTGTCCATCACTATTATTTTGGGGAATCCAAATCTAGCCAATATATTTTCCTCAAGAAAATCCATGATTATCGTTTCAGTGGCTTTCCTGGTGGGAATCGCTTCAATCCATTTTGTAAAAGAATTCGTGGCATTCAGAATCCATTTGTGTTGTCTTGATGAATTAGGGTTTATTTCTCCAATTAAATCCAAACCCCATTGTTGGAAAGGAGCTTCTATCGTTATTGAGTTTAAAGGAAGAGGAAGTA
Organism: Pseudotsuga menziesii; assembly: GCA_001517045.1. Taxonomy (NCBI): domain Eukaryota; kingdom Viridiplantae; phylum Streptophyta; class Pinopsida; order Pinales; family Pinaceae; genus Pseudotsuga; species Pseudotsuga menziesii. The sequence continues at coordinate 287,019 of LPNX010423599.1, forward strand.
CCTTTCTTTTACCATAAATTTTTTTGACACTGATGACACATGCTGGTTTCTTTATAAACATCTGAAAATAATGTTGGCCAATAATATCCTGCTCTTAGAACTTTATTTGCAGTCACTTTCCAAGAATGTTGGCCTCCACAATCTCCTTTATGAAACTCTTTGACTGTATGTTGAGCTTCATTCTCCAAAAGATAGTTTAATAACACACCTCGAGGGTCCTTCCAATAAGGATATTGATTTATAATACAAAATTTAGCAGCTTTCAATTTTATTGATCTTGCTCTTGACTTAATCAATCCTGCTGGTGCTTGCAAATTTCGAAGGACGTAAAAAATATTAGAATACCATGTAGATGCCACGAAATCAATCATCACTTCCACTTTTGTATCCAACTGATTAAACTGGTGAGATAAGAAATTAATTTGCAAAAACTCACAATTTGAATTTTTCATCATTTTTGCTAATCCTTGTCCCTTAACCAGTTTAGTAGGCTTGATCTCTATGTCGTAATCCAGTAATGTAGCTATCCATTTTTCCCTTCTTCCTTCTGGATCAGGTTGTGTCAAAATTCCTTTCACTGCAGCAGTTGGAACATGTGCAATTAGATGTGAGTGCAGAACATATATTCTAAAATATTTTAATGCTTTGACTAAAGAATATGCCTATTTCTTCATGATGTCATATTTCAGTTCTCCATCCCTCAACATTTTACTGAAAAATGCTATGGGCTGCTCCAAGTTCTCATCATTCTTCTGCAATAAAACCACTGCAATAGTATACTCTGAAGCATAGGAAAATATTAAAAAATCTTTGGTAAAATCTGGACTTACCAACAAAGGAGCATCTGAGATGGCTTGTTTGAATTCCCGAAATGACTTCCTAGCTTCTGCATTCCATTTTATTTCATGACCCTTTTTTAGCATATTTGTAATATTCATTAGGATTTCAGCAAAGCTAGGCACAAATCTCCTTAAAAAATTCACCTGTCCCAAAAATGACTATATCTCCTTTTTACTCCTGGGTTCTCCTACCTTCAAAATTGCACTTACCCTTTCAGTATCAATTTTTATTCCATCTTTAGATATTATATGGCCCAACAATTTTCCCTCTTCCAATGCAAAATTGGACTTCTTTGGATTCAATGATATGCCAAATTTTTTACACTTCATGAAAGCCTTTTCTAGAATGATGAATATGTTCTCTGTTGGATTTCAAATAGACCGTAATGTCATCCATATAAATGACCACAAAATTCCCAATTTCTCCCGCAAAAGCAATGTCCATAGCTCGCTGAAAAGTAGCTCCTGCATTCATTAAGCCAAAAGGCATCTTTGCATACATAAAAGTGCCCCAAGGTGTAGTAAATCGAATCTTTTACTGATCTTCAGGTAATACTTTGATCTGATTGTAACCAGAAAAACCGTCTAACATTGAAATTCTCTCAGCTCCAACCACCTTCTGTAATATATGATCCATCTTTGGCAAGGGATAATTGTCTTTCATAGAAACTTTATTTAAATTCCAGAAATCTATACACAATCTTATTTCTCCGTTCTTCTTTCTAACATGAACCAGATTTGCAACCCACTTTGAAAATCTTAGAGTTACAATGATCTTCGCATCAAATAATTTTTTAATTTCTTTCTCAATAATGGGAAGAAATTTACGGTTTTTCCTTCTGAGTTTTTGCTTGAAAGGTTTCTCCCTAGGTTTTATAGGAATAGTATGTTGTATTATAGATGTATCATACTCCTTAAGATCTTGATAACTCCAAGAAAATACATCTGTATATTTCTTCATTAAATTCACATATTCTTCTTTTTCTTTTTCAGGCAAATTTTTGGATAATTTTATAATCTTAGGATTCTTAACGGGCTTGCCAATATTCCTATCTTCAACAACATTCTCAACGGGCTTCACTTTAGGATTCTTAGCAACATCATTCTGATAAAAAAAAAAATTCCAAAGGAATCAAACCTCTTGGTATAAAATTATTTTTTAATTGAATAATATCTTTTCCTCCTAAGGTTCCCTTTAACTTTTCAATACCATCGTTTTCTTTCTCAAGTTCTTGATCGTCTTGAAAGCTCTCACCATTGTCATTTTCAGTGTCAATATGAGTATTTACAAATTCTCCTGATAGTTCTAAAAATCTTCTAATCTGCATGTCATCTTCAAATACCTGCCAATATTTAGAATTATCTAGAATAGACGATCTATTCACAATGTCAACTTAATATTCTTTTTGACCAGCAATAGGAGTTTTAAATTTTCCAGCAGCTACTGCCAAAGAATATGCCACAGTATTTTCATGTCTGGAAACCACTTGAATCGTGTGCTCTGTAAAAAAGTTACCAGTCATATCCCATACTTCATTCCTATAAGCCCTCATCTAGGGATGTCTGGTTTGATAGCTATCATTCACTTGGTTTATCACCAATTCTGAATCTCCTAAAACTTTTATCCTCTGGGCTCCCAGATCCTTCAAGGCATGCAACCCTAGTAATAAGGCTTCATATTTAGCTACATTTTTCATGCATTCAAATGTTAATTTATATGATAAATCTTTGAAATCTCGGATAGGAGAAATTATATACACACCAGATCCAGCACCTATTTTTGCAACAGATCCATCAAAGTACATATTCCACAAACCTTCTTTTTTTGTTTTTCCTCCAAATCCTCCTATTCCATCACCTCTTCTTCCTTATTTTCCTCATACTTCTTCTGCAATGTAGCTTCTAGATCATATGGGACAGTATCATTAAAGAAAATAGAAGACCCCAAATCAGTATCAACAACATATATATGATGAAATTCAGGTTTATCTTGACTTCTCACTACATAAGGAGTTCTTTTTTCACTATATAACCTTTTCCTCCCATCTTGGATAGGAATCGTAGCATATGACATATCCATTTGTAAACTACCTTTCAACTTTGAAGTCCAAGATCTTGACAACAATACCCCAAACTTGGGTGGGATATCTGCTACTACCACATCTATGACTATAGTTTTAGATGGTAATTTATTCAGAGTTACCACCATATCTTTAATCAAACCAAGACATTTTACTCTTCTAGAATCAAAAGAATACAAATATTTATAGGGTCTCGTCACTTCCAATCCAAGGATTTCAACTACTCCCTTCAGCATTAAATTATGTGATGCACCTGAATCTAGCATAGCATTATGGACCACCATATCATGCACATTCAAACTCAAATAAAAAGGAGGAACTTCTTCATTTTCTAAATTTTCAACCTTTGTCCCAAATGAAATAGTAGGATTGTCATCATTCAACTCTAAAATATCATATTGCAATTCTCCTTGACCTTTAACCATTTTTGTTATAGTATTTCTATATTCATTGTTTCTCAACAACTCATTAAATGGAACATAAATTTTTAACTTTGAAAGCTCATTTTGCAAATTAAAACCAGAACCAACTCTTTCTACATCGATTGGGGTCACTTGCTTCACTCTTTTTGCACTTCTTTTCCCTTTTCTATATTTAGAGAACTAGTGGAAGGCTGATTTGGATTTGCCTTCCCATTTCTTATAAAAACTTCCATGTTTCTCAATCTGATTTTCCTCTGCACATCATCCATAGCATGTAGATAACCCCTTTGATACTGTTCTATCTCCCTTTCAAACTCCTCATTTCCACCTTCTTGCTCAAACATGTTATGTTCTTCTTCAGTAAGATATATCTCTGAGTCTAGTTCTCCAAAAAGATAAATTTCATTTTCAGTAGGATCTTTTTCATTGGCAACATATTTCTTAGGAAATGGTGGTCGAACTTGCTATTCTTCTTGATTTCTTGGTTTTCTCATGTCTCTTTGCCTATTTTGTGGAAGAACGGGAGGATTTGGTCTCCTAAAATTAGGGTTCCTGATTTGAGGATCGACTTGTTCTCTGTTGAACACCATATTATCCATAGTTAATCTGTCCATCAACTTTTCCACCGTCTTCAACATCATTTCAAATTTGATATCAGTGGTAGAAGAAGAAGCAAAAGGCAAATTTTCTTCCTTTTTCCTCCTATCAATATCTCTGTGTTTCATTTTTCCACTTGCCATCATATTCATTTCTATTTCTAAAGCATCTGTAAACATTGCAGCAAGGGTTGCTGATTTTCTCTCTCTCAATGAGAATGCAAAATCATTATCAAAGGCTCCAGCATAATGTCGTTTAGCAGCGGCTGTAGAAGGTTTTATGTCTTCCGGAATAGAATTATAAACCCTCATGAACCTGCTTGAAAATTCATGAACAGATTCGAAACCCCCTTTTTTGAGACTGTTATACTGAGACAAGAGCTGTAAAGGATTTTGTTTATCATCCCATCTATCTAGAAATGCATTCTAGAAAGCCTGAAAATTCAATATAGACCCATTTGGAAAATCTTTAAACCATTTCTTTTCCTCACCTAATAAACTTTGGGAAAATAACTACATTTTAACATCTGCATAATCAACTTCTTTCAAATCAACGAAATCTTCAAACCTAGCCACATGTTGCTTTATGGTTATGTCACCTTCTCCATCAAATAAAGAAATTCTTTGGGAATAATTATGAGAAAGTTCATGTAATAAAGCAGGAAAATGCAAGGGAGCAAACCTGGCTGCCATTGGTCTAGGTGGGTTCAAAGGAACTAAAGACTTTTGAGTGTTTTGAAAGGAAAATGTTTCAACTTTTGTAGTTTGTTGTAAATATCTCCAGAGGGAATCCAGCAAATAAGATTCTAATCTACGAGAATTAAATTCAGTATTCTTAAGATCAGACTCAAATTTAGTTTTCAACAAACTCCTTCCAACATTAATTCCCATTCTGGATCAATAATATTAGGAGAATTTTGAGAAGATGATGCACCAAACAAAGGAAAACCTATTTTTTCTTTATCTTTTTTCTTAAATAACCTTTTCGAATCTTCCAAAATTTTTAAGACTTCAGTGTCATAATTACCTCGTGTATGTCTTCTCGAAGCCAGAATGACTCCTTAAGATTTGAAAAGTTTTACAATGGAATCGCCAGGGCAAATATACAACCTTCTCTACTGACAAAAATTCATGTTTTCCCTCAGAAATATTTCTTTGGTATTCAAACTCTGTCGTTCTCCCCAGGGAATATTTTCACTTTCATCCCCGGCAACGGCGCCAATTTGTTAACACTCAGAATGTACCCAGGTTGCAAAGGTAAATTCCAAGAGTAATAGAAAAAACCACTTCAGAAAGAAACTGGCTTTTCTTTCCAGAGAGGGATCTCTCAAAGATAGATTTAACAAGGCCAAATATAAATCAACACTCAAAAAATTATACAGATGGTTGAAATGATACACATAATCATTGGGCAATGGAGTCACATATACATAAAGATATCACAAACACATATGCGTGAGATTTTATCAAAGGCAAGATAACCACTCAATCACAGTCTCATTTTCCTCTTTTAACTCTCTTATCTCTTCATCTTTCAAGCTGACTTGGGACATGGGCACTAGTAAGTCATCAGCAGAAAAATCATTTAAAGGTTTTTCAATATTTACAATAGTCAAATCTTAATCAGTGGGAGTTTGGCTCATTAGTTCCTCCATAATTTATTTTTTCTCATTTTGATCCTTTTTTAGCCGTGAAATTTGTGCTATTAACTCATTCCGTTCCGCTTCCCACTTATCCGTTTCTTCTTGCAATTTCACAATTTTTCCTTTATACTCCATCATCTCCTAATGAGTCTTGTTTTTCTCCTCCTGCAATGCTAATAGTTCTGATGACTGAACATGCTCTGTACTCAGGATTTTCAACCTCTTCTTTAGTACCTGGAGGGCATTGTCTTTTTCTTCTAAAAGTCTTCTGATGGCCTGGGTGTTACCTGTTTCATTTCCTGAGCTTATGATATCTGCTTGTAATTGTTTTATTTGAATGGAATTAGACTTGTTCTCAACCTTCTCATGTTTTAATTGGAGTTCCAATTTGTCAACCAAAACTTGTAACTTGTTAATTTTTACTATAGCATGCAATAAATTTGAATAAATAATATCTCCCATTTGTTTATGTAACTGTATTTTATCTGGTACACTGATTTTGTCTAATCTCACTTCCATTTCTGACACTTTCTTATCACTTACCATAGTCAATTTTAAAGTATTATTTTCTACGTCTCGAGTAGAAATCAAGGAAGTCTTAGGATTATTCAAACTTCTCACCCATGGGAGTAGATTCCTGGTTTCCTCTAGGGACTGTCTTTGCTTTTCCATATAGCTATTCATGAATTCTTATTTAGATTTAAAAACTAGACCTGATTCTATATTATCTACATTTTCAAAGGAAAATTGATTCACCTGTACATATTTCTTAGGAACCAGAGCAATTCTTTTCAATTCATCCGAAACTACTTCGCTTGAAATTTTATCATCTTGAGACAATTTGGCTTTCTTATGCGAACTATCCTCATCTATTTCCATACTTATGATTTCAGAAAGACTTCTTTTAATCAAAATATTAGATCTATCTGGCATTTGGGATACTGCAACTGATTCACTATTTGTATTCTCACGGGATCATGGAGTTTCCACAAAGTAAAAAAAATTGGCTACCTCATTCAGACCTTAGATCTATCTGGCATTTGGGATACTACAACTGATTCACTATTTGTATTCTCACGGGATCATGGAGTTTCCACAAAGTAAAAAAAATTGGCTACCTCATTCAGACCTTCAACAACTTGATGGTCAAATGGATTATTTTTATTTTCTTTCTTTCTTAGAGAAATTATATGATAGGGATCATAATTGACCCTTTGTTCCCTTTGAAATTCCATGCTTTCCAATAATTTCTCTACAAACACCAGGGCACCCTTGTTTTTAAAAATAAAGGAACCAACTTTAAGAGGGAACTTGATATTGGAAGATTTCTTGAAAGCCCTGAAATGTTCCTCTTCTGCATGTAACCTCTGTCTCATGTATTCCAATGCAAAAATCCTAGGCGTAAGGAAAGTAGGAAACCTGTAAGGCTCTCCAGTGAAGCCATATATTATCAAAACTGTAAAGTATTTATGCAAGAACCAATCTCCAATCCTATCCTCAGGTGAGGATTGCATCATACTCTTCATTTCTTCCAATACTCTGGGTAACACTTCATGAAACAACAGCCTATATATTTCTGACATAATAGAGTTTACAAATTCGTACATTTTGATTTGCTTAGGAAAATCTGAAGAGAACATAGTACTCAAGAATCTCAACTCAGTTACATTTGAACATAATAACATGTTCAGTAAATACGATTGAAACTTAAAAAACCTGACTTTTGAAAACTCAACCAATTGGAGATGTATAGTTTCTACTAGATATTCGTCCAAACTGAAGACAAGAACCGATTGAGACTCCTACTCAGGACTAATTGAACTCATTTTTAATAAGAAGCCCAAGATGACTTCACTGACATGACAGTCATCATCTAGACCTAATACTTGACAGACCAAAGACACAACCAAGTGAACTTCATCCTTGAAGATATGAACATGATCTGGCAGAAAGAGACATTCCAGTGACTGACCTTCATTAAGAATGTTAGACAATAATTTACATCGAACCTCAGTTTCACAATTTCTGTACACTACAGCTAAAACAGACTCGTTTATGGACTCATGACTATCAGGGTAATTACAGGGCAAATTCAAGATTTCACGTATAGATTTTGCATCAATTTGGCACAGTATCCTGGACGTAGAACAACTTACAATAATTCTCTCAGATGACAAATAATTGACTGCACACCACTTGACAAACTCAGGAAAGTGTAGGGTTTGCTCTATAGTAAAATGATACATAAACGACTTACAAACATTTAAAATGTCATTTCCCTGCGAATTATATCGCCATAATTTTTATTTAATAATAGATATACTTCCCACAGACAAGAATGGATCATATACTCCCTTATCTCTATCAACCAGGCACTCTTCCCTTTCATCCAGAATTCAGTTAAACCATTGTAAACCTTTCTCTTTATCCATAATNAGACAGGAATGGATCATATACTCCCTTATCTCTATCAACCAGGCACTCTTCCCTTTCATCCAGAATTCAGTTAAACCATTGTAAACCTTTCTCTTTATCCATAATATAGAAAAACAATGGTAATTCTGCGGATAAAGCTTGAGTATTTAAGACTTACCTGTTATTGTAACTGCACATAATCGAGGTTGACTATGAAAGATGGTAAGTAGTCCTTTTCATTCATCCCGGTATAATAAAAAATAATTCCTCAAACAAGTCAACTCCACTTATATAGAAGCCCATTCCGGAGGCTCCCTTTAGTGGTTTCCCTCAAACCATTTTTTCCTGCAAAATGTACCACAAACTACCACGTGTACCATGGTTTCAATTCCGCTACCACCTTTCTTCTCCAACCATCGTGCAGCTCTATCCTCCAGATCCGATGATGACCGTCGATGCATTTTCACTTTATTTTCCAGCTGTTGGATAAGCTTACATGTACCCATTCCGCTGAGCCCTTTCATTTTAATGAACGTGCAAGTTTACGTAGCGGACTTCCTATTGATTGTAGATTTCACCGACCTAGCTTTATGACCGTTGATCTCTGCATATTGTTAACTATCTCCGTATGTCCTTATCTTCCACGCTTCTTCATAGAGCAGGTATATCATAAACCATTGATCTTCACTTCCTCGTTCTACACCATTGGATCATGTGATAATTTCATTTCTTATGCACCCTTTATCATACTTTCACACCATTATACTTAACCAAAGTTTCAAGCAACCATTATTTCTCTTTACCATGGTATCTTCAACCCTCTGCTAGTTAGAGGTGTTAACACCCATAACCTGAATACCATGCATATTTAAATTTTTGCTTAAGAACCCTTGTTCATATTTTCAAACACAGGGCACATGCCATGAGGACACTATTCAACATTTAGTTATAGGATTAAGAACCACTACAATAGTAATTATGCCTTTGACAAATCCATTATGTGACTGGAAATGTATTTTTTACATTGACCCT